>CANYCX011651836.1:0-13274 GCA_948193385.1 Breynia disticha f. nivosa | reverse complement strand
TCACTAAAAAACTCAGCACGACTCAGGGGAGAGAAATTAATACTGTCGAGCTCAAAACAGACCAAATTCAATTTATATATATATATATATATATATATATATATATATATATATATATATATATATATATACACCATCTAGAATTCTATATTACACTATTATAAACGAATAAGCCATCCTTTTTTATATATAAATAATCCCTCTACTCACATGGATTTAGATGTTTTATTAAATCTGTGTTTTAGCTTGATTATTAGGTTAGGTAGGAGGGATAATCTTGTGGCTAATTTGAATGCCGTTGATAAAGAATTTGTGTTGATCGTGTCATAATTGTGCCTTATTAATTTTTATCTAATATTATTATTTGTAGCATAAATATTACAAAAGTTAAATGCGTATGTCGTATCATAAGCGTATAGTTATAAATCGTGTTAGAAATTGACAGTTTTTTGGAGGGTACCTTCAAGTCTAAAGCTTATGGCATGTTGCAGTCGTCTTAACTGGTGAAAAGGATGTGTTCAGTCATCACAGGCTAAACCAGCCAAATAGTAAAAGGTGACAGCAAAAAAGATAAGACTTTTTTAACACATTGGGTGATTTAAATAGCTGAAACTTGTGGGTGTAAACTACATAATAAATCACTCAAACAGTGTTTATCGGTTTCATACAAATTTTATTCATGCAAGTATCACGAATTTTTAGGTCAGGCTGTTGAGAAAAATGCAAGTTCATTGAGATTATTCATATGAAACAGGAAAAGTGATGTTACATTAACTTTTTCAGACAAAACTGAAATGGACCACATTTTGCAATCCCAATTCATTTGTGGTTTAAGATAAG
The DNA here is from genome assembly GCA_948193385.1 of Breynia disticha f. nivosa. Classification (NCBI taxonomy): domain Eukaryota; kingdom Viridiplantae; phylum Streptophyta; class Magnoliopsida; order Malpighiales; family Phyllanthaceae; genus Breynia; species Breynia disticha. The sequence continues at coordinate 12,434 of CANYCX011651836.1, read as the reverse complement.
AGGTTTTGGGAACATTTATAATGGTAGGTCTATAAAGCAAGAATATATCAACCAACTTGGTTCATGGGAGCTTCAGATGTGTCATGAATTCAATATTAATCACTTTCACATGTGAAGCTACACAATATTTGCAGAGTTCAATCATGTTTTAATCTGTAAGTCATTTATCTATAATCCTAGACTTCATTTCTGAAATGCAACCTATGATTTGTAGTTCATAGTAAACTAGATTAGATAGTTATAAAAGTAAAAACACTTGGAAAAAAGGAAATGGGACTCTTTATAAAGTATAGTAAGTGAAATATGTTAGCCCCAAGGGGTTGGTCTAGCGGTAATGATAATGTGTTTGTTCTTGACTATGTTCGAATTTCCGCTAGTACCCTTAGAGTGAGACAATGTAAGTACCATGTAAGCGTTCTTTGTATCTAGTGGTTTTTTTGATAGAAAATACGAAAATATGCAAAATGGTAGGTACCTCGTTCATGGTGGGGCGCCAAGTTGAAGACCGGATACAAAGGGAAGCAGCGAAGGCAAGTCTTTTCAATTGTGTGACATCATAGGCCCCTCCAAGTCTTGGATCAGCTAGCTTTTCAATCTCCCCTTGATTCAATATTGGTTTTGCCTGTTAATTAATAAGTTCCAATGTCAACAACCTTATTAAAACCACAAGTTCTAATCACCAACCAAACTCTAAGCATAGATTAAGTTGAAATTAATGATTAATTTCCATGATAAACACGTCAGTTCTTCAGTTGAACAGTAGTGATAAGTTAAAATTAATGGGAATACCCAGCTGTGCAGGCTCTGGTGAGACCCATCAACTGGTTTCCTGCCAGAAATTATCTCCAGCAGAAAAACTCCGAACGCAAACACGTCAGTTTTCTCATCAACTATGCCATGCATATAGTATTCAGGTGCTAAATGCCTGCAGATTATGTTATATTAGTTGCCAGTAATCCATCAAATTGTAAAAAATTAATTCATTTCAGAAGATTCTGACGGCTACCCGAATGTTCCTTCAATCGGAGCGATTGAATGGTGACTCCATTGAGATGGAAGCCATTTTGCTAAACCGAAATCAGAAATCTGCAGAATTTCAGATACAAAATAGCTGTAAATTTTCACTGCCATTGTTTGTAATCAGATCTGCTGCAAAAGGGTATCTTACCAATGGTTCAAAATCTGCAGTCAGTAGAATATTCGAAGATTTAATATCACGATGAATTATTCTTCTTTGACAACCTTTGTGCAAGTAATGGAGCCCTCTAGCAGTTCCGACAGCAATTTTATACCTCAACTTCCAATCCATTGCAGGTAATTTTTTATCTAAAAGCACACATATACGGCATTGTAAACACAAAAGAAACTTCATTATGGTATAATTAACATTCATAATTATATGTTTAATTCCTCACCATGGAGAAGAGAAGCCACAGAGCCTCTAGAGGAGAAATGAAAAATGAGATGAAGACCATTATCAATGCAGCAACCCAAAAGAGAGACGACATTTTGGTGAGAAACATGTCCAATAGTCCCTATTTCTGTCAAGAACTCCTTCACTTTCCTCTCATCACTGCAAGTTCTTGTTAGTCTCTTTACTGCTATTTCTTCTCCATCTTCTAACACTCCCTTGTATTGTACACCTCTGCATATCCTCCTTTCCCTACCATGTTCTCTAAAACCCAAAAACAATACAATATTTTATAAAACGTACATTAAAAACACACCGAAATTAGAACATTAATGGTTTCTTCTCACCCTGTGGAGTTAGTTAAATAAAGAGCGTTAATTTGTTAAGTGAGAACAAACCTGAGCTGAATCCATTTGTGGCAAGAGAGATTTCTTCAAAGGAGAAACATCTCCACGTAGGCCGTGTAGGATCTTGAGGCAGCTCTTGAACAACTTTAGAAACTCCATTGTTGTCTTCTTCTTTGATTATTATTTCTTCAACACTTCTTCTTAATGAGAAAAATCTCTTCAAGCTGTTTGTTCTTATGTATTTCATTGTAACAGTAGAATAATGTCGAATGTTGAAGCAGAGCTCTGTTTCATGCAGAGAAGAATAGAAAGCTTTTAAAGGAAATATATAAGTTAATAATATAGCTTTGAAGGAGATGGAGCCTGGAGGGAAGGCGCCAAAGTCATAAAATATTAGACATTATTTTACACTAATATTAAATTCAATAAGTTTTTGTCGACACAAAAAAAATTGTTTAATGTGGAAAAAAATACAGAATTAGCTTTGATCAATACGATCTATATTTACTAGCAAAGAAATTAATTATTTTATTATCAGTCAAATAAAGCTAAAAGATAAAAGTTTATAATACACATGTACAAACCACAATATATAAATTTACACAAGACACTAAATAATTCTCTAAAATTGACTTAATTTTAAGTTATACGGCAAAACTACATGGTCAGTCACACAACCGTTTAATTACAAGCCTCTGCATAATATCCTGTTCCAATACACAACTAATTATACGTCAAAATTTTCAGATATTATTAAAATTTTCAGAAACCTCTCAATTACAAACTCATTAATGAGAGAATTGATGAAATAACTATATTATTTGTTCTACAATTTCTATGACTATTTTGTACTATGAAAACCAAATTAGTGATCTCAACTAGAGCTGAAAATAGAAAACCACAATATTTTCTCTTAAATCTCATACATCAAAATTTTCAGTTAATTTCTAATTCGTACCTTATTACAAATTCATTCTTTTATAATTAAGGGTTAGTGTCGTAATTGTGTTTATAATTTCTTCTATCAAATATTATTATTTACGACATAAATATTAAAAAAATGAATTCGTATCATTTATATTGGATCTAATTATATAGTCATTAATCATGTTATTGGATAAAAAATATCAATCCTGTTAATTATAACTTTGTTTTTTTTCATATACAGTGTGTAATTTTTTACTATTCAATGTGTGTACATGAATTTTTTGTAATTATTACTATTTTTGAATCAAACTTATATTCATAAAATTTTAAATAAGACAATTTTAAGGACATTAATACTACAACTTTGAAGAAAAAATTCAATTATGTGACAAGCATTTTGGGGGCCCTTTATCACAATCTATCATAACTTATTGACTTCGAACACGTTTTTCAATCATAACTTATAGACACTTTTGTTTCTACAACTCCTAATATGAGTATAAACAGTAAAGGAGACAAATGGAGTATGGAGTGCGGTTATTTTTTTTATCGTGTCTCGTCACATAATGTTATTTTTTATGATAGTTTTTAGTACATCTTCTTTGTCATATTTACTCGTATATTATTTTAAATTTATTTATGTTTTATTCTTTTATAATAATTTTTGAATTCGTCACGGTTACAAATAATGTTAAAATTTTAATTATATTTACTTCACCTCTTATTTGTGAAATTTTATTTAAAAAATATAAAAAGAATGTATAGAAAAATAGTATTCTGAACATTAGTATGTGAAACTAAATTATGAGAGGTATCAAAATGACATGTAAAACGATGTTGGAAATTAAAATATATTGCAAAGGGATGAATCATGCTAACCAAAATCACATATATATAAAACAAACGTTTATGGCATATAAATTATATAATGGAGACAAAAATGTTCAAAAAGATGGCGAAGTTTCATTGGTCAAACAAAAAAAGTGTGTTGTTGGAGAACAGGATAGAAGAAATGGTGTAGGTAAGACTCTCTAAGATAAGTTGAATATTACTCATTTTATTTTTAATATATATTGCTTTAAAAAATATATTTATTTTATATTATATTATTTTATATTTTAGTATAGCATTTAATATTTTATTTTAATGTTATTTTTATTATTTTTATGTTTCTAATATAAATTTAATATTATATGCAAGTAAAAGAGTATTGTAATCAATTATATATTAAATTAAATTATATTTATTATATTCTTAATCTATGTGTAAAATTTTAAACGAGTTTAATAGACACAACTCAACTCGGAATAAAAAGGTACTGGAATGGGTAGCAAAAAATTAATAGAGCATTCATAGCTCATTGATTTGATTTGAACTGTGAAGGCAATGCAAGTTTGGTTTGCAGTTTGGCTTTCATGTCTTATATTAATTATTGTTCATAATAATAAGCAAGTTTATTAGAAAAAATAATTAAAGATGAAAATCGTGAAATGTATTCAAAAAAAATTTATTAATTTTTTTAATGGAATTTGGTTTGAAGTTGTTGTTTGAATACTTCATCAAAGGACATAGAGTATTGAAATTAGAACTTTCTCTAGTTTTAAGCCATTGAAAGAAAACTCTAAACTAAGATGTTGAATTAGAACTTCACTAGACAGAGTACCCGCGGAATGCAGTGGAACGTTATATATTATAATTGTGTTGATTAATTTTAAATATATGCAAAAGAAAAAAAATAAAACAAATATTGATAATAAAAAAACATAAACATTAAATAAAATAATTTTTTATTATATATGTGCATTCCATATGCCGTAAATTTTTTTTGTGGAAACATTTTTATGTAGAATTATATACAGTTTTGTTTTTGCATATGTGTTTCTTCAAACAACATGTATTTTTTACTCTAGAAGTAGAAACATAAATTTTTTACTACAAAAATTAGGCTTAGAGATGCAACACCAACACACAAAAGAGGCTCATTAGCTCTCATTGATAATAGTAAAGAAGCAAATAACTAATCGAAGCCATTTTTTCTGAAACTTGAAAGATAATATGATAAATTAATTCCTGTAAGGTTTTTTCTCTAACTTAATCTTTTTGAGTGCACCTTTGTTGTTAGATAGTTCACTTTCTGTGCGATGCAACATAAAATTAAATTTTAATAAAAATTACAATATTTAAAAATAAATAATTATTATATAGAAAAGATTATTTAATATATTTTTAATGTAGATTTCAGAATACAGTTCCATCTATCACTTTATTGTGAAAGACCTGATTGCTTAGCCCCTTTCATCTTCGGCGTAAGAGCGCTCGATCAGTGAGCTATTACGCAGTCTTTCAAGAGTGGCTGCTTCTAGGCAAACCTCCTGGCTATCTCTGCACACCTACCTCCTTTATCACTGAGTGGTCATTTAGGGGCCTTGGCTGGTGATCCAGGCTGTTTTCCTCTCGACGATGAAGCTTATCCCCCATCGTCTCACTGGCCGACCTTAACTTTCTTATATAGTATATAATTGTAGAATTGTAGATGTCACATTAATTACAGTATATGAGTATTTTTAAAAAAAAGAATTAAAACACAAAAGGTTTTTTAAAATTATACATATGATAATTATGATAAATACTTGATATTCACTAAATAATAAATTATATATATGATAATTATAGATTATTGTCTTAGTTAATTAAGTTTAATCTATTTAAATAAATAAATATTTTTTTATAATAAGAAGATTGACATGAAGCAATTTAAAGATAATAGTTTATTTATAATTTAAAGATAATTATCTTAATATAGAAACATATTAAAATTTAAATATTTATGTTTATCTTAAAAGATGTTTTATAAATAAAAAATCTTCATTTTTTATTAAATTATTTCAATGATACCAAATTTTAAAAAAAAGTCAAATATCATGATTTTGTAAATCTCCTTCTCCTTTAGTAGAATAGATTGTTCAGCGATACAAGTGGTTATATTATGATTTAATTATTTTATAAATTCAAATTATAAATATTTTATTTATAAATGATTTTATCAAAAAATTAATTGAATATTTAAAATATAATAATAAATAAATATATTAAATAAAAAAATTATTCATTAGACATATTGTTATTATAGATTTTTATAACATTTTATGTACAATATTTTTTTTGTAGAAATAAGTAAGTTTTTACGTTTCTTTGAATATTATTTTTTTTAAAATTACAATATGATGAGTTTGTAATGACTACTTTTAAGTTTAAGAATACTTAATCGAACCAATTGGTAAATTAAAAAAATATTTACCTGAAATCAATCGATTTTTTTTAATGTTTATTGCATTATTTTACTCATATTTGTATTTTGTTTCTATTTTCAATCTTGAATTACTTAAAAAAAATTAACCAAAGTACTAATTTTTTACTCTAAATCTATATAGTTTCATCTAATTAGATGTTGTATTATTACTTACAATATTCCTTCATTTCTAGAATATGTATGACAAATTTTTTTGAATATTAACAAAATTCACTACTATTAATATGAATAATTTTTTAATATGTATTAATGAAAATTATCTAATTGTAATTATTCATTAATGTATTCTTATAATATAATAGCACTTCATATTATTTTTTTCTCTTAAGAAAAATTTTTAAAAAAAATTATAAATTTTGATTAGAAATCTTTAAATATTATTTTAATGAATAAATATGTTTAGTTAATGACATATTCTAAAAAAACTTAACTTTTTATGTTTGTGCATGATATATAATGATTTGTATAGATAATTACAAAATTAATAATCAGATTTTATTTATATTTATAGATAAAATCAATTCTTTCTTTAATTATTTACAAATATATTTACACAAAAATTATATATATAGTTGTATATGAAGCCACATGTCTAACCATTAAAATGTCATATGTCACAATTCTAAAACCTCCTTTAGCTAATTATATGTTGTATAATTACTAACAATATTCCTTCATTTCTAGTATATGTATGACAAAATTTTTTGAATAGTAACAAAATTCACTACTATATATATGAATAATTTTTTAATATGTATTAATGAAAATTAACTAATTGTAATTTTTTATTAATGTATTCTTATAATATAATAGCACTTCATATTATTTTTTCTCTTAAGAAAAATTTAAAAAAAATTATAAATTTTGATTAGAAATCTTTAAATATTATTTTAATGAATAAATATGTTTAGTTAATGACATATTCTAAAAAAATTAAATTTTTATGCTTGTGCATGATATATAACAATTTGTATAGATAATTACAAAATTAATAATCAGATTTTATTTATATTTATAGATAAAATCAATTCTTTCTTTAATTATTTACAATTATATTTCTACAAAAATTATATATATAGTAGTATATAGAGCCACATGTGTAACCATTAAAATGTCATGTGTCACAATTCTAAAACCTCCTTTAGCTTTAGTAGTATAGATTTTATCATTTAGACTTTCTAAAATTATCATAAATTATGATTAAAATATTTTGAAAAAACTACTTTATTAATAATGTTTTTCTTTCAAATCCTTTTTGATTATTGTGATAGAATTAAAACTAAACAATATGTGAAAGGATAATTTATTCCGCCCATGACGTTTGGGTTGTTGAATAAATATAATTAAGTTAAGGGACTTAATTATAATTTATTTGGTTGAAGGATTAAATTAGAAACACTTTAGTTTAGGGACTAAAGTGTAAATGTACGTGGAAAGGTACCTATTTAGCAATGGGTACCTCCACTTCTATAAATACACATTTCAACCACTTTTACTGTGACCCCCAAATTCAACTACCATTCAATTTCATATACGCTCATTTCTTGAATGGTACCCGAACTTGGAAGTCAATTATTTTAGGAAAATAATAATTTAAAGGTAAAAGAGTATAAAAAAAATTTAACTATGTGCGGTTGATTATCATTTCGTAATCCTTCCGTTATCTAAATAAAATGAATTATAAAAGTTGTGAAAGAATTACGGAAACAATTAAACAAAATGCATGTTTACAATAAAAGAAATTAATTCAAAAATTCACATGCTATTACAACCCATCAAAATAATTACATATGCATTAACATTGTTCAATATGTATAGATATGACACTAATTTCAATTATTCCTTAGTGCATGGCCCACCTTGGTTCTTCGGTCCTTCAAGTAGCAAGTTCGTTATCGCACCTCCGTTGTGTCCCTCAAATCCCTGCCCACACGGAAAACATAAAAAACAGTGAGTTGTGAAACTCATTAAGTAACACTTACCAACATGGACAACTGTCCCAAACATTAGAAACCAGCAATCTACGCGTGATCATTTTGAACTACGCGCAGTGGTGGTCAACTACGCGTTGTCACTGCCACCACGCGTAGTTCAGGTACAAATAGATGTGTGGTCGGGGCTGAAGTACGCGTGGTCACAGCGACTGAACGTATTTAGCTACCATCGCGTGTGGATCTCTGTTTTCCTGCGTAAAAACTAACAAAAACCAACCAATTCATGATCATTTAACTAATTTAAATCATTTAGCTACACACTCCACACTATCAATTAACCTCCTAATCCCCTTCTTAACCAATTTAAATCATTTAGCTACACATCTAATTGCATACCATCAATTCATGATCATTTAACTATGTGTCAACAACCAACTCTCAACATATTTAATCCATTCTCAATGGCATTCACTCATAAATTCCTTCAAACATATCAATACATAAATGCATATTCATATGATATAGTTGTCACTACACCCTCAACTCATGCCATATTTAACAAACATAACAAGATCATCACCCAATGTTATAAACATGGCATTTATCCCTTCATTCACACATAATAAAATATGATCACATTACTACACTCTTTTATTCAACATCATATGCACATTATAAGTATACACATACTATTACACTATCAGCTCAAAATCATCCTTCCCATACAATTTGCACAACATTCTTAGCACCTTTGCATTTATGATCATAACAATTAATTCCAACATATACGGAATTTTTCAATCCATACCACTACTTTTAGTAAATATACTCAACAAACCACTCAAGTACAATTATTTCATAATCACATAAGCAAATTCATACCATAGGTTCACAAAGAATACATCATATGCAATGTGATAGATGTGAATGCATGTTATCTAATGCATTCCTAAACATAATCACCCGGGATCCCACTCAGAATAAATTTTACGCCCATACTTGGCCATTATTAATGACGTTTGCAAACAGGCCTTTCAGCCAGGATTATGTGGTTATAAAATTGGATCCATAGTTACGCCCTTACTTGGCCTTAATTTTGCCCTTACTTGGCCTTAATTTTGCCCTTACTTGGCCTGGCACACTCTTACATATGTCTGCGTAATGAGCCATTTTCCACTGTGCTCGGTGTAACATTTTGTCATATACTACCCGTAATATTTATGTAGAGGCCTGTAAGACCCCCAACCCATCTCCGATGTGCTTGGGAATTCCCCATCTCACCCCAGGTAGGTTGTTGATATATCCTCAGAGGTCGTGGATCGACATGTGATATACTCTTTAATCTATTACCACTCCCTCAATATGCTCACAAGGAGCCCTTTTATTCCATTTAATCTTTGCTCCCTATGAGTGTGACCCCCAAATTTGACTACCACTCAATTTATATTTATCTCCCAAGTGGTACTCGAACTTGGAAATCAAAGGTTTTGAAATAACAATTTTAAAAAAATAAAATATTGGATTTTAATAGAAATCATTTATGCACGTTCGATTGACAACTCAATTTTAAAAGTTTAGCAAGGAAGGAATAAAAAAACTCAAGTTCAACATAACCCATTAAAAATAAGTATAGATGCATTTACAATGTTCAATACATAGGCATGACATTAGTTTCGGTTAAATCCTTAGTGCACGACCCATCTTAGTTCTTCGGTCCTTCTGGTAGCAAGATCACTATCCCACCTCCGTTGTATCCCTCACGTCCCTGCCCACACAGAAGGCATAAAACACCAGTGAGTTGTGAAACTCAATAAGCAACACTTACCAACATGGACAACTTCCTTAAACTTTTGGCATTTACACATATATGTATTTATCTGTACATTTCATCACTCAAAGTAAATGCCTCACACATGCATTCAAGCCATTTTATATTTATTCCAAGTATAAACATTCATGAACACACTCAAACATCAAACATGATCACAATGAACACATATGAACAGATTTGCACAGGAAATATGGTAACAATGAACATATATGAATAAATTTACCATGCACACATATAAGCATGTTTCAACTCGTGCGGCCAGAGATCCACACGTTGTGGAAAGATGACTACGCGTTGTGGTCAAGGACTACGCGTTGTCATAGCCTCCACACATAATTCCAGTGCAAACAAACGCGTTGTGGTAGTCGAGTACGCGCTGTCATCACGACCACGTGTACTTAACTACTACCACATGTCGATCTCTGATGTTCTGCAGACAATTCAACACAACTACACAATATAATCACAACATTCTATACAAATAAACTTAGCCCTTTTTGCATTCTTATGTTCACAACAACATTTCCTAGATTTAATGTCAACCTAAACAGACATCTTCCATATAACACATTCAAAATCTCTAAAATCCTACATGCATTTTAACACAATCACACAATATAACCACAACATTTCCACAAGTAAGTTCAATCCTTTTTAACCAAATTTTCATTAATATCATTACTCCTAAATACTCAATTCATGTCAAATATCAACATCATAGACACGTTCAAATTCTAACCACACCATCATTCGTTTTAAATTACCAATTTTCAAACATATTAGAAAACAACATTTCCATGCAATTCTCAAGAATCTCTCAAACTCAATTTCATTTCCACAATTTAATATGACCATGTCATTATTCATTCTTATTCCACACGGTATACACATAATAAGCATACACACATCATTACACTCACAACATATAGTCATTCATCCCACACTATCCTTACAACATTCATACACTTGTGATCATGTTAAATAGTTCAATCAAATACCAATTGTAGTCCATACCACAACTTATAATAAGCACATTCAATAACTGCATAATTTCCATGATCACATAGGCATAGTCCCAACATAAGTTCATAAAGACATATCATATGTAATATGATAAATGCGAACGCATGTCATATAATGCACAACTAACCATGATCACTCGGGATCCCATTTAATTTATAATTTACGCCCTGTTTTGGCCATAAGATTGTCGTTTGTAAACGGGCCTTTCGGTCGGGAGTTTTGGTTATAATAATTGGATATCCATATTTACGCCCTGTTTTGGTCTTAATTTCGCCCTGTTTTGGCCTGACACATTCATACACACATCTATGTACTGAATTTTAACCACTGTGCCTGGTATAACATTTGTTATATACTACCCGTAATATTAATGTAGAGGCCTATAAGACCCCCAACCCATCTCCTGTGTGTTTGGGATTCCCTATCTCACCCTAGGTAGGTTGTTGATATATCCTCAGAGGTCGTATCTCAGACTTAAATCCACGACGTGTGTATACCCTTTAAACTATAACCACTGCCTCATTATGCTCACAAAGAGCCCTTTTATTCCATTTAATCTTTGCTCACTATGAGCCCCCAATGCATGAATGTTATGTATACATTCCATGCAACCAATTCATGTATTCCTTATACACTCACAATCCAATTAGGCTATGCTTCACAATCAAAGCATGAAATTGATCATCAACAATCTCAATCAAAACCATAATCAACCAAGCATAGCCACCATAAAAATCATAGCCATCATTGACTCACTTTATTTCAAATAAGAAATCATTATAGCCATAAAGAATACCAATGTACACATATAAACATACGATCACCAATCAGCTCATAACAAACACTCATACGTATACATGAATATTCACTCACAATTCATCTCATATAAAAAATGTATATCTTAATCAAACAAACCACATTCATATACCCATACTCGTAATATCCCATTACAATCTCATGACCATACCAGATCATTCAAGATCGTATAAGTTCACACAAGTGCATACAAGCACACATGGTCTATCGATCACAATCCATATTTAGGACCCACTCATAAATCATCATATCCTATAAGCATAAACCTATAACTACAACTTATAGATTCATCTCATTATATCATTTTCTTATCCTTAAGAAAATAAGGCACATTAGTTTCCACAACATCATCCAAACATTTGTACTAAACAATCTAGTTCACATTCATGATCATCCAAACAATCATTTAAACAATATCAACATAGCACAAAACCATTTCAATCACAATTTAACATGCTCATGCTAAAAACAACATGCATTCAAAAAGACATACTGATTAGGGAAGCTGCGCTCGTGTTACTTACCTCGCCCGAAACGCCTAACGGCTCAGTTGCAAACCGTCCTTGCCATGATTTGGATTCCCTATTATTTACATTTTGAGTTCACATTAATCTCACATCAACTTAATGTTCATAGTATTAGTGTAACGCCCCGAAAATTCGTCTAGCCTAAATCGAGAGAATAATGCTACGATTTAAGAACATGTAAAGATAATGAGTTTAATTATGTGACTAATGTAAATGATGCTAAAATTGATGTTAATGGATGTTGATTTAGTGGAAAAGATGTTTATTCAGGTTGGGGAATGTGTATATAGGAGTGTACGATCATCGGG
>CANYCX011651825.1:0-12263 GCA_948193385.1 Breynia disticha f. nivosa | reverse complement strand
TCGTACCATTTTAACTGTTCCAGGCTGCTCTTTCAAGGGGAGGAAAAACATGAATGCTTTACATGCTGCAATTGCTAGTAATCGCTGTAAGCTTTATTTTTATGAACCTTTTTCTTGCCAGCACTTCATAAATATGTTGCTTTCTTAAATCACTTAAGTGTCTTTAAAAACTACTAAAGTGCTCTCTAAAATTACTTAGGTTTTTTTTGCTATAGTTAAGAATCTTTCTGGTAAATAAGTTATTGAGAAAGTGAATTATTTGGGAAGTAAATTATTGAAAAAGTATGATTTTTATTTGTTTAGTATGAACATATATTTTCCTAGGAAATCTAACATTTTTTATTGCATATCTCTAATACTCTTGACACAATAATTAAAAAATATATATAATTTTATAAAATATGAAAAATATAATATTATAAAATTCATACATTAATTTTTTATAAAAAAATATAGTGTTTAACAAAAATTATTATTCTTTATAAAAAAATCATTTTATTTTACATAATTTTTCTTATGTAAAAATCATATATATATATATATATATAATTTTTTAAATACTCAAAATTATTATTTTAATTTAAAATAAAAATATAAAATTAAATTTATCATAAAATTATAATTATAACATAAATATTTGATTAATTAAATACTATTATATCCTTTAATAAATTTTTTTTAAAAATATCGAGTGAGGGTTTAATAAATTTTTAAACTAAGAAAGAAAATTTTTAAGAGGTAACTTAGATTTTTTCTTCTCCTATCTAAGGAAAATAACTTCCATCCTACAGAGGAAAGTGTGAAAAGAAATGCTAAATAAGCACAACTTGATAAGTAATTTTTTTAATATATAACTTCCTTCCTCTAGTTCCCCTTAACAGACAAGCTCTTAGTGTGTTTGGATGGAATGTATCTCAGGATAACTAATGAAAGTATAAGTAATGATAATGACCGGAAAGCAATAAAAAGGGAAGAGCACAACCTTTGTTTGAGAAATAATAAAAAACATAAATTAAAAAATATAAAATTATAATTTCAAAGTTAAAATATTAAAATACCCATATAACAAAATAAAATAAAGGTATTAATTGAAGAATTTTAGGCAATCAATGCAAATTTATTGATCCTCAAAGCACATATTTATACAATTACAAGTCATGAATAAATTAGAATTCTTAGAGATGTATATCTATACAAGAGTCATCTCTTATCTAGAGTTAGTAGTAGTTGAACCCTTACACTCCCCTTCAAGCTGATAGTGGAGAAACAGAACGTAAGCTTGTCTCGGTGGCCTTCAAATTTTGACTTGGATAAAGGTTTAGTCAACAAATCTGCTATATGATCATGAGTGGAAATGCAATCTACTTTGAGAAGCTTCTTTTCAACAAGATCTCGAACAGAATGGAATTCTATCTCGTATGTCTCGATCGTGTATGGAATATCAGATTGCTAGTGAGATAGGTACGTAGCACCTAAGTTATCACACCATAACTTAGGAGCTATAGTCGGAGGAAAACCAATTTCTTTGAAGAGTGAGATGAGCCAAATAACTTCACTAGTGACAGTAGCAATGGAACGATATTTTGCTTCTGTGGAAGAACGAGAGACAGCTCGTTGTTTCTTTGAACTCCAAGAAACTAAATTAGACCCAGAGTAAATGGCAAAACTGGAAGTTAACTTGTGATCCATTTTATCACCCGCTAAATCTTCATCACAATAAATAGAAAGTGAGAGATTGTTGGAACGTTGAAAGTAGATGCCCATGGAAGCAGTGCCAGCAATGTATCTCAGAATTCTTTTGACTGCCACCCAATCTTTTAGTTTTGGTTGATGCATTTGTTGAGAAACTCTACCAACAGTATACGAGATATCAGGTATTGTAATGCATAAGTACTGTAAACTGCCAACAGTCTGTTGATATAAAGTGGGGTCAAATGCAGCATGCAGATCTGTAATGGTCGACGACGACGATGGACTCAAAGGAGTATAGTCAACCGAAGTGCTGACAGGCTTTGAGTGAAGCATGTTTGTATCTTCAAGAATTTCAAACGGATACTTGGACTGTGTTAGGAGAACACTTTTATCATCCCAAGTGCTTCTATACCAAGAAAATAATGTGGCTTTCCAAGTACTTTAAGTGCAAATCATGACTGTAGGAAAGTCAGGACATGATTAACAAAGGCCATGGAGGAACTTGTGAAGAGAATATCTTCAAATAGACAAAAAATAGGCTTTAATTTCGTCTTTGTTGTAATAGAAGAGTGACTAATCAGTACGGGAGCCATGAAAACCAAAGTGCAATAAGGAATCAAGTAAACATGTAAACCAGGCTCATGGTGCTTGCTTGAGACCAAGAGAGATTTTCTGAGTATGCACACATGATTTGGTTTCATAGGTTCAACAAATCTAGTAAGTTGTGTCATAAAGACTTTTCCTCCAAAGTATCATTTAAGAAGGCATTGAAAAATCCAATTGAAGAACATTCCACCCACAAGAAATTGTAATTGATAAAATGAGTCTGAGAGTAGCAAGTTTGATTACCAGACTAAATGTCTCCGTATAGCCAATGCCCAGACGTTGATTAAATCCTTTGGCTACCAAGTTAGCTTTATGCTAGGAAACAGAGCCATTTGGATTCTTTTTGATTCGATAGTATTGAATATAAAGTGGAGAATTAACACTATAAAATTATTGAAATTTTATTACACTCAAAACTCCTCACAAATACAATTTTTGATCACTCAAAAGACACCCACTATAACTCTTATTTCTCACCACACTCTTTTGTTATTTGCTCTTTCTCTGCTCACACTTGGCTTTGCTCTCTTTCTTCTCTACATGCACACATTACAAATGCCACTACCTATTTATAACTCATTTCCACCGACCTACTATGTGAGTGGAAACATCTTTATTTTTTCTAAAGTGTTTCGGGCCATGCTCTACACATTTCTTTTTGCTTATTCTAGATACATGCATGTGGGCCTAGATTTTTTCTAGAGAAATCAGGAAAAGAGAGAGGCGGTAGAACTCAATAAAGCAATCATTTGGTACGATGATTGTTTGCTTAGGTAATCAAACCGTTCAATATTAGGAAGTATGGAGTTCGAACCTTTTTTTTACATGTACAGCTTAAATAATGTCTCAAATGTAGCTCAGTTTAATCAGGTGGTAAAATCGTTGTTAAATAACCTGACAACAGAGGCAGCGTCGGGGAATACTCGACTCAAGTTCGTCACAGGAAACACGACAGTGACAGATAACTAGAATGTGTATGGTTTGGTGCAATGTACATCTGATTTGTTTAAGCAACAATGCGATGATTGCATGAGAAACGCCATTGCTTTTCTACCAGAGTGTTGTAATGGAAGACAAGGAGGAAGAGTCACTGGAAGCAGTTGTCAATTTATATATGAAATCTCTGCCTTCTATGCATAAGAACCACCATCTGCAGCACCAGGACCAGCCCCAATATCAGGAATAACTCCATCTCCGTATTCCTCTCTGATGCCACCGCCATCTGCAGCACCAGGACCAGCCCCGATATCAGGAATAACTCCATCTCCTTATTCCTCTCTGACGCCACCACCATCTGCAGCACCAAAGCCAGCCCCGGTATCAGGAATAACCCCATCTCCTGATTCCTCTCTGACGCCACCACCACCACCACCATCTGCAGTCCCAGAACCAGCCCAGGTATCAGGAATAACTCTGTTTCCTAATTCCTCTCTAATGCCACTATCGCTTCTGCCAATTAGTTCAGATAACTGAAAATTATCATTTTTTCTTTTTGATTTCTGAAAATCTCTCATAATTTAGGAATGTTATATAATTGTAAGTAAAATATTCGTTTTGTGGTTTCTGCAGGGGACGAGAAGTAATATATTCCAAACTACAATGTTGATTGTTATTTCAATTATAATTCTGAACAAATTCTAAGAAGTACTGGACAAAAAGCTGAAGCCTAGAGAAACTGCAGGATTAGCTGTTTATGCTAAAATTAATTCTGGCCCGCGGCCGAATTAATCAGATAAAGTTAATAATCGGTACAGATTTTTGACTCGTTACGACAAATTTGGAAAGAAATATTATGTAGTTAATGCGCCAGAAAAGGAAATAAATCAGATATATGAAGAATATTTGAGTTGTCAATAGAAAGGTTTGCTGCCAGAGGAAGCAGAATTTTTCTGCCAAAGGAAATATTTGCTGCCAAAGGAAGAAAGATTGTTCTGTCGATGGAAATATATTCTGCCAGAGGAAGCAGAATTTTTCTGTCAAGGGAAATAATATATTCTGCCAAAAGATGAAGCAAATCAAATATTTGGAGAATATTTGATGAAGATCAATCAAGAGGATGTTGATTTGTTTCCAAGAGTCACAATGTCTTTAAATAATAGAAAAAATAAGCAGACAAACACACACAATTCAACCTAAACACAAACCCTAAAAAACCTATCGACAATGTAGCTGCTGCCACTGGCTTTTTCCTTTGACAGAATCTTTTTACCTTCAACGACACCACCATTGACACTAGCCTTTTTTTTATGATCCAGCTCATAATTTGCAGTTTACTTCTCCAACCCCCGATCTACACTACCACACTCCGACCACTGGAAAAAGCATTCTGCCACTGGACGCCTACTCCGCCACTAGCCCCGTTTTCTGCTTGCACTGGCTCCGTTTCAGCTCTCGACTTACAGACTATATTTTCAAACCTTCTTCTCCATTTTCTGCTATTTGCCCCTCGAAAAAGTCCTCCGCCCCTGGCCAAAATTGTCGTCTTCTTCAGTTTTCGGCTCTCTTTTTACTTTTCTGTCTTTGTTTTTTATTTCCAGCAGTGTTGTTTTATGTTTTGCCACAGTTATTCCAATTGTCAGCATTTTATTTCACTGTCCATGGTTAATTTCTTCATGTTTGTTAATGTTTCGATTGACGATTTGAGTTCATTGAGTCAAGGACCCTTGAGGAAGGATCGTCCTAATTTTCTCATTAAATCAATCGTTTGATTTTAAGATTTCAGATTGCGCGCACTTCACTCTTCTGCATTTATTTTTTCGTTTGGAATAATGGTAAAATTCCTGGCACGCTCGCACATTTAATTTTATTTTTCTAATCTCGTTCGTGCTTTCGTGATTAGGAAAGAACGGCGTTTGTCGTCTTCCAAAAAGAGGCAAACAATTGGCATAAGAACTGAGAATGGAAATTTTGACATATTTGTACAAGTAATCCGAGAAAAGGTAACAGCAATTAAACTACCTATCTCATTCAAACTCATTTACACACTCAACTCGATCCTTTCATTTCGATTTTCTCACAAAAAAGGAGCAATAAATCCTTTGTTTCATTGAAGCCGTTGCCGTTTTCCAGCTGGTAATTGATTGAGAACACCAGAACACAACCATCCATTAATGCTGAGTCCTGAAGATGCAGTACCAAAATTTAGCATTGCAGCAGAACACTGCTGAGGCAACCCTCGAGATATCTCCACGTAAGATGGCACGACAGGCAGTTTCTTGGCAACAAAGCTGGAATTTGCAGCCTGATTTTGGCTATTAACGTTAGGAGTTTCACTTCCTTTGATGGAAACTGGTGGAATCTTGAATGGTTGCAACGGAGGAGGATTTCTCCACCTTGGTAGTGGTCCTGCAACAAGAAGTGTTTGAAGCAAAGGACCTGCTTCAAGCACAGTTTGCAACAATTTTCCAGTCCGTGGCAACAATTTTCCCTTCGCAAGATTGTTGATTATCACATCACCAGAGTCAACTTTCACTGCGACGTTACACATCAATCCGTAAGGTATAGAACCATTATGGTCCTGAAGAACTTGACTCTTGTTTGCGTATCCCATATGAGTTGAATCAGCCATGTTAATGCTAGTGAAATCAGGTGAAGTAACCACGTCGAAAAATGAATCAACAGGAGAAGAATTAAGAGAATGGTGGTTGTTGTAAGTATCAGAAAGGCTACTGGACTCCGTAATACTTGAATTCGCATTTGTTGGAGGCATAACAAGAGGACTCGAAAGCATAAACTTGTTTTGTAATTTCTGAATCTGATCTTTGGCCTCATCTCTTTCATGGCAAGCTTGGTTCAAGAGATTCATCAGGTTGTTCATTTCATCCTTTTGTTTTCTTAATTCTTCACTGGCTTCAGCTTTCAGAGCTTGCAGTTCAATTGTAGTGTATAGAAGCTTCTGTTTCAACTCATCAACATTCTGTCAAATCATGAAAACATGTTCATCAGTCTACTACTATCATTTGATTGGTTCAAAACATGTGATTGCTTTGAATTATTAAATGATAGAATTAAATGAAAAGACAAATGGGCCAAACTTTGATAGCAAAATTCACATTTCAGTCAAAACCGACCATCTTAGACTCATTTGAGCAAGGCATTTGCAATTCCTAACAGGACAGAAATTGTTCACAATTTTCAGAAATAAAACAAAATTCAAATAGACATCATCAAGAAAGCTCCAAACTTGACAAGACAATCAAAATGTTTCGTGTATAATTTGAGTGACATTTGATGAAGCTTGAAAGAGAAAAGAAGATGAGACCATTAACAAGACAGACAACGAAAATTCTATGGGAAAAAAAGACCAAAAAAGAGAATTTTCTCTGTTCTGAACAGAACAAAATCCATTTAGCAGTGAGAGATAAAACTCTTCATTTCCATGAACAGAACCCATAAACATCAAGAAAAATCTAAAGAAGCAATGTGAAAAACAGAAAGATTTGATAAAAATGGTCAAAATTTACAAGGAAGAAGAATGTTTGAAACAAAAACAGAGACCAAAAGGAGAGAGATGAATGTATAAAACAGGGGTACAGAGAGGAAAGGTTAAAGAAAACCCACCTCCTGATAATTCCAGAAAGAACCAAGTTCTTCCTCCATGATTGGTAGAGGGAACAATGGAAGAAAAAGAGAGTGAGAATTGAATGTGGTTTTAAGTAGAGAAGTTGCAGAATGATGAATAACAATTCTTTTATAGGCAATGAGGACACATGTAGTGACAAAAGACCTGTTAGTGAGACAAATTTTTTCAAACTAAAAAAAAACAGAGGCAAATTTTTCTTCTTAATTATCAAGAAAGAAAAATATTTTATATTTTTTTTCATGGTCTTATATTTTTAAAAAATTATAATAATTAAATTGATTCAGAAATTATTTAAAGTTGAGTCTGTCATAGCCATTATTATTTGTACAATATTTATCTAAGGAAAGATGAAAATGTTGAAAATGTGATATATATATATATATATATATATATATATATATAGTGTTTTAAGACCCGATTTGGACATAGAATTGGGTCACTGGGTCATCGGTTCAACGGTGGATCACTGGTCGGACCGGACAAATAATAAATAAATAAATAAATAATTATTAATTATTATAATTAAGATAAAATAATTATTAAAGACAGTCAAATGCTAAAATATTTTCAAACTAATCAAACAAAAATACAAATTGAAATTTAAATCTTATAATTAAAATAAATAACATAGTTTAACTTCCAAGTTCAACACCTTCATTCCATGAACAATCTTAAACTTCATCAGGAACATACATGAACACTATTGGATGAGCAAAAGACACATCAAGAATATACATAAACTTCATAGTAACATAGGATTTTCAGTTACTCCTACAGATGGTTGGATTATAAAACACAATATTTCTCATTTACTTAAGAAACAATCAGATCACATTGCCATAGCCAAAGAATCTAATGTATCATGACTATCATCATAATTTCAAGAAATGCTAATAAGATTCGCAAAATATGCATAGACAAGAATCCTCTCATTGTGCAGTAAATAAACTAAATACTTTTCCATACTAAGTGATATTCAAATTATTATGCAAGAGATATAGAACATTCCAACAAAGTAAATCCTTCCATGCAAGCTAATATTCAGACCATGATGCAAGAGGTATAGAAATATCAAACCAAAAAGCAAAAACAGAAGGAGCAGCGTCGTCACTGGTTTTTCATACTATTCGAAAGTATTGTTTTTGAACAGAATAAATAAGGTTAATGAAAACCCGCCCGGGTTACTGAGTTACGGTAGATCCTGTCAGGTCAGAGATTTCAATGGGTTCTATGCTAAAACGGTCTTTATGATAAACCTGACCCGGTTCAACGACCGAGTCACTGGTTTTTCGATTCGACCGGCAAGATCGGGCCAGGTTTCAAAACACTGTATAATAATATCTATACATATGGAGGAATTTCGTCTAGTTTCTTTGTACCTTAAGTTTATTTTCACAGTGTGTTAAATTCGCAAAAAGTTATATAAAAAATAGTTGCGATGTTTAATTGGACAAACAAAAAAGAAAATAAATTTGACTGTCACAATCGAAGTAAAATGTATATATAAGCAAATTGTAAAGTTAAAGAGTGGAAAAGTTAAGGGTATGTTAATTAACAGAAAACTATTTTCAATTTTCTATCTCTAATTTTCTTAGTTTTCTATTTATAAGAAAATCATAGAAAATTCAGAAAACATGTTCAAAAACTTGACATTTTTCTATTTTAGAATACTCAAAAACTTGTTCAAATTCAACAAATCTTTTAAAAATATTCTATAAAAGAATATAAAAAATATATAATTTATAATTTTTTTAACTAATTTTTCATAATCAAATTGGAAAAAGTATCTCAAATTTTATATCAAAAATTATTAAAATATATAAGGCAATAATATGTATAAAACAATTAAATCTATACATGAATAATTCTTTTATAAAATAAAAAATATTCCCATGAATATAAAATAAAAAATTGAGTATAAAATAAAAAATTGATGATTCAGAACATAAAAGAAAATGTATAGTTAAAAATATACATAAATTTTGGAGGAATATGGAAATGAAACCATTCTATTATACATAAATTTTAGATTGATGTGTGAACTGCCCAACAAAACCAAACTCAATCACATAAGGTTCACTTATTTATTTATTAGTTTCCAAATATTCTATTTGCAACTGAAAGAATCAATTCATCACTAAGCCTTCGTTTATTTGACGGAAAATAAATTCTTTAGGAAAATATTCATCCATGGAAAATCAATTTTTGAATTTTATTTTCTTGAATTTTATTTTCTTTTGTTTGGCAATTACATGAAGAATGAGATGGAAAAATATTTTTTATGTTTTTTATAGGAAAGTTAAGTGTTTTTAGGAGTAAGAATGTAATGAAAAATGTAATTTCATGTTTAATGTGGAAGAATATTTTCTTTGAAAATAACTTGAAATGATTTTTATTTTCCTTTTGACTAGGAATTCATTTTTCGTTGACTTTTTTTTCCTATTAAAACAAACGTCAGAAAATTAGGAAAATATTTTCCTGGAAAATGAAATTCTCGAAACAAACGGAGCCTAAATAATTATTAAGATTTTGCTCCTTTTTTTAGTACTTTTATATATTTTGTTTTTATAAAATAAATAATAAAACAATAGTTATTTTGCCATTGACATTGGGAAATGCTTAATTATAGGACAATTAAATTAGCTGTGGAGTTATATAGTACAATGGAAGAATGATTAGAATTTAATTGTGTGGATAACAAGTTTTTAATAAAAATATTTAAAAATAACAAATGAAATTTATTTGAAGCATACATTTTAGCAGAAACGTGTATTAGGGCAAGAGTTTGAAGAGAATTTGGTTTGCATGCATCTCCACATGGTTTCCTCGAAAACGACAAAAACGCTTCGGTCCAAAACAAACCCATTTTTCTATTCTATTTATTTTGAAGCTCCTAAATAAATCAAATCAAAATATTTTTTAATGTGAAAGACAAAAGAAAGATGGTTCTGATAGAGACAATGAACATGGATGAAGTTTGGTGATGAGGAATTTTGTATCTCATCTCCCACAACAACGTTGTTTCATCATGCCCTCTTCAAACACAATTTACGCACTATTCAGTCCTATGTATAATCCTCCCAATGATACCAAACATCAAATACATTTAATATTTAGGCACATATAATGCCAGCAAAACAAAATCCCAATTAATAAGAGAATAATTATTTTGAAGATTTTTACTGAGAGTTTTCATAAATTAGGGACTCGATAAGGTAAACAACTCTAACCGTTTGATGTAAAATAAATCTAAGTCTTTGATTAATCTATAAAATTCAATAAAATAAAAAAAAATCCTCAATAAAATAACAATTCTCATATTAAAAATAACAATAATTTTGTAATCAGAGTAAAATAAAAAAAAATCCTCAATGAGATAACAGTTCTCATATTAAAAATAACAATAATTTTTAATCAGATTACAACAATTTATTTTTAACTAGTAAATCATTGTCTTTGAGGTCTTTATAAATTAATATCTTATCATTCCAAATAAAATTTTCTTAAAGATATATTTTTTTGTTAGAAATAACTATACAAAATTTGTTTGAGAATATATATATATATATATATATATATATTAAATGTATTTATGAAAATATTAATATAAATATGTATTCAGTCTTCTAGACAATACAAACTCATGTGTAATACCCACGAGGGTGTGGTGGAGTGGCAAACCACCCCGGTTGGCTCCCTGCAACGCGGGTTCGAGCTTGGGAGACGCCCCTCGTGAGGTAGCTCCATCTGCCTCCCGGAGCGAGTTCGGATTAGTCGAGGTCTAATGTGGTTATCGGATACCGGGTGGGAAGACAAAAAAACAAACCCATGTGCAATATTTTTTGTTTGAGCACGATTTAATTCAAATAGAAGTTTCCTAAGAGAAATGAATAAAGATGATCAACATATAGTCATACGACTTTCATCATGTTACTAGAGATTAAATTAGTGAGAACAAAGACATTTTCACCAAAACTTTAATTGATTATTGCTAAATTCAGTTATTGGAATTGACAGTAGAATGTACAGACTGAGACGGAACTATGAATATATTATAATGGGGCATCTATCGAGTCCGACAAGTTAATAACTGTAGTTCTTAACCGATATATTTGATGATAGGCGATGGGAATACTACCCATAATCGAACCGACGAAACCTCCTCTTATAAAAATTTTTACTGCAACTAGTAAAAACACGAACTTCTACTAACCCTTTTTAAGTTCGTCCCTGATTGTATGATACAACCTAGCAGTGAAATTAAAATGCTTAAATTAACTTTTAAAATGAATTATTCTGTCACCTTTGAAGAATTAAAAATCCCCTCATTTTTTTTAACTAAATTTCATGGAGTAAAATAACCAGACAAAACAGCTGAATAAACAAATGGCCTCATTTACGACAAAGCTTCTAAAATAAAAAAAAAAAAAAATTGTAGTTGCTTTCGGGTTCTCTTCTTAATACAATGCGCATCTTGTGGCTTCAATACAATATTGTGGTTGTTGTATGCTGTCATCATTCAATTTTTAACTCTAATGATTGCTTAATCACTTGGCTAATTAATTAAGTGACTTCATAAAGTGAGCCTCTTGCATATGCACCTTGTGGCTAAAGTCACCATGAAATCTAATTAAACTTTCAATGAATCTTAATCAACCTTATTTTGTCTACGATTTTCTGGTTGCTTGTATGTGATTTTTGTTAGAAAATGATTGAATTTACATTCCTTTTTTTTATCTTTCTCTTTGTGCATGTATTTCTTGATTAAATACATTAATTATTTTCTCATTGTATTTAAATAACAATAAGCTTACACATAGATAATAGAATCATATTTGAAGAAAATTCTATTGAATAATCTCCTTTATTTGCCTCCATTCAAGAAAAGATCATTTTTGTAGTTTACATGTATTTTAATAAACATTAAATTCACTTAGGAAGATATTTTTTTTATTATATCTGTTTAAAATTTAAATTTGTCACAATTTCTGTTTTAATATATTTTATAATTTGGAAAATGAGGTTTGTGTTTTAGAAACAACACTAGTCACAGTACCCGCGCGATGCGGCAGGATATTATATATTATAATTGTGTTGATTAATTTTACAATATATGCAAAAGAAAAAAAATTAAAACAAATATTGATAATATTAAAAAATAAGTAAACATTAAATAAAATAATTTTTTCATTATATATGTGCATTACATATGTTGGAGAACTTTTTTGTGGACACATTTTTTTTATATAGAATCATATACATAGTTTTGTTTTTGCGTATGTGTATCTTCAAACCACATGTGTTTTTTTACTCTAGAAATAGAAACATAAATTTTTTTACGACAAAAATTAGGCTTAGAGATGCAACACCAACGTACAAAGAG
>CANYCX011651514.1:0-13465 GCA_948193385.1 Breynia disticha f. nivosa | reverse complement strand
GTATAATGTTTGAATTGAAGTATTATGATGTGTTTTAGTTTAATAAAAGGTGGTTAGGATGACTAAATTTTGTTGAAAATGATGTGGACTGAATTGTGGAATGTTGAGGGTGAATTAGGTTGTTATTGATTGAAGGTTAGTGAGCCTCATGAGCAACTCGGATAAGACGGAAAGTACACAGTTTTGCCCGTGTAGTTCCTAAATGCCCGTGTACTACTCCTGGGGTGATACACGGACAAGGGAGGTATTACACGGTTTTTCCCGTGTAGCAGGCAAATGACCGTGTACCACTTCTGGTGAGGTACACGGACATTCATGAGTGTACACAGACAAAACCGTGTAACCCTCCAAGACCGTGTACTTGATCTGAAAGGGTCAAAATTGACTTTTTTTGTTATTTTTGCTCTAAATGAATCCAAGATTGAATTAAAAATGAATGTGTGTTTGAGTATGGGATGTTGTCCATTAGGTAAATGTTGTTTACTGAGTTGTCATAAACTCATATGCGTTTTATGCCTGCCTTATTCGATATTGGCAGGAAATGAAGGAGCTTGAGAAGACCTAATTTGGCTCGAGAAGGATACGGATAGCTTGTTCATATTTCGACTGTTGAAATCAAGGAGCATGGTGGGTAGTGCACATAGGCCTGCGTAAATTTCTTTAAAACAGTGCTTGTATTTTGTATTTGGTTATAGATGAAATGAGATTTTTTAGATTTCTTTTCTTTTATAACCAAACCAGTCTTGTACCTTGGCCATGTTAGGAAACTATTTTTTTTTTGAAACTTTGTAAAAGAATGTTCATATTAACGAATGTATTGCCTTTTAAGCTTTGTATTTATTATTTACTATTTTTAAACAATATGATGTCCATTCAACTGTTACTCTAAATTAAACAATAAAATAGTTCAGGGTGATAGTTGAATTTGGGTGTCAGATCTACAAACAAGAAAGATTAAAAAAACCTTCAAGAAAGACAAGAAGAGGTAGAGAAATAAGAATATTGGCTATCATCTTATTCATATTTTTCAATAGAGAGTCTCTTTGTGCTTAAATGTATTATTCTTGAAACAACATAAGTTTATTTTGTATCATCTTTTTTATGTTATAAATTTCTCACTTATCTTGAAATGAAGTTGTAAAGTTCACACTTACCTTGAAAGTGTACACCAGAGTTCTCACTTAATTAAAAAGTGAAGTTAAGAGTTCCACTTATTTTAAAAGTGAATGTAAGATTTCTCGCTTAGTTAAAAAGTGATTGTGTAAAGAGTTATCACTGATCTAGAAAGTGACATTTAGTGAAGTGGTTGAAAATCCTTAGTGGAGGTACTAAGGAAGTGGAGGTAGGCCAATTAGTGCCAAAACCACTCGAAATCTCACGTATTCTTTATTGTTTTTCATTCTTTCCACCATGTGTTTGTATAAATTCTGCAAATAAGCCAAAATCGGGCAATGCATGATTTTTAACCCCCTTCTCATGTATCCAACATACATTTTGCATGTATTGCATATGTTATATATATATATATATATATATATATATATATATATATTATGTGTGTTTTTTTTAATGCTTTGTTGAGGCTTTGGTTGTTGATTGATTTTGAATGAACGAAAATGAAATAAGAGTTGTGTTTTAGTTAATTTCAGGTTGATAAATGGTTACAACGTGTACAACACGGTTTGTGTCCAATTAATATAAGCATTGTGTTGCATATAAAACAAAGGGTGTGCTAGTCTAACATTGGGTCGTTCCCATGAAATGTGTTACATGAATACGAGTCGTGTTTGATTTCATGTGCAAGGTTGTGTTGTGATAATTTTAATAACAAAAGGGTTTATATTCAGTTTATTAATACTAATTAAATAGTATAAATACTAGAAATACGAAAATGATTTAAAATTTTAAATTATTGAGATATTTATAAAATGGATAATTAAGCAAGAAAGATTATTAGTTAAATAATCTTAATAAACATATTTGTGACGGGCAATCAAAATTTATAGTCAATGGTAAGAGAATACATATAATGTTTATTTTTGTTACTGGGACAAAGGTCACTTCATAATAAATCCCATAGGTTTGGCTATACCCTTTTGCAACCAGCATTGCCTTGTATTATTCAATGTTTCCATCATCTTTATATTTGATGATGAAAATTCAGCGACATCCAACAGGTTTCTTTCCTTATCATAAATTAAAAACATCACAAGTTTTATTCTAATAAAGTGACATCATTTCTGCATTCATGGCATCACTCCACCTACAATCTTTTATAGCTTGCACGTTCTTAGGAATATGCACATTGGATAATTGAGTTGCAAATGATTCACATGTTTTTGACAACCCATGGCAAGATACATAATTATTTATTTGATATTTTGGTCTAGAGTTGAAAGTGGGTTCATTGGTCATTTTAAGGAAACCACTTGTGTTTCGATTAATAAGTATTTTAAGAGAATGTAAGACCTATTTTCGAAATCATTATTTTTCATAAATCTCATATTTAAAACGAATATTTAACCAAATAAAATATTAGAGGAGGAAATAAAGATAATACATGCATTTCAATTACAAATGACGGCCCAACATTTTATAATCAAAATAGAGTTTTGCGGAAGCTGTAACAAGGTTTGGAAAAAACCCAAAATGCATGTAAAATATGTACAAGTACAAAATATCCAAAACTCAAAATCGGGAGCCAAGACCTCTGAAAACGTATCGTACTGCTCTAAGCCCACCGAAAATCACCGAGTCCAGTAGCTATCTACGATCTGCACAATCACAATTAACATACATACACGTGAGTATTTTCAATGCTTAGTAAGTGCTTTTACACACTTACCAAGGTAGCTAGTGCATAAATATTCGTTTCTTATTACGATTTAAGTACATTATGCAATAGGAAACTGTCTATTAATTACTGCTCAAATCTGTGCTTAAATATTTGTTTTAAATATGTTCATTAGTTTCTCCAAATGGCACGGGTGTCGTGTTGAACATGGGGCTCGTGCTCATCACTTTTCCCTGAACATTTCACGCACGACTCGTCGTTCTAAACACGGGATCAAAACGATGGTGTACTGGTTAATATGGGGTCATGTTGACTCTCAGAAATGCACAATTCACTTTCATTTTTAGGGGAACAAAGCACAACAAACAAGTTCTTAAGGTTATTAATTAACCAAGGTATTGTCTATATTATATCTACAGTAAAATACAACAAGTACAATTCTATAATAGTACATCCTCATCAAAACATGCTTGCAAACAAGTCATACCACATATAATTGCTCATATGGTCAAACCATAGAACATAAACACACACATTTATGTATCAACATCAACATTACCACATTCAACAATAGGCATTCCATCAAACTCAACTTCTAATATTATATGAATGCATTATGAAGTATAAATGAAATGACAATGCATAACACATGTGATATGCACTGGGGTATTGTTTTTCTTTTCTCTTTTTTCTTTTCTTTTTCTTTTGTTTTCGTTTTCTTTCTTTTTCTTTTCATTTTTCCCTCGGTCCCAGACGGACATCGACAGTTTGGCATCGAGCCCAGTTTGAAATATCATCAGTCCCAGACCGACATCAATATCTCTCTCGGAATCATCCTCAGGCCCAACCTAGGATATGACGGCCACGTGCCACACAATGCTAATGCAATTCATATGTCCAATCTCAATCAAATTATATGCAAACTTATGCTTTCATATCAAATGGTATCACATGTTCATCGCCTTAACAAATCACATGTTTTTCCATAGTTCATAAGAACAAAATCCATATGAACATCAAGGTATAAACCATCAAAAAACATAACATACCATCTTACTATAAGGAAATCAAAGCATAGTCATCTCATCAATTCATTCATATCATAACCATGTATAACTCATCAATTAACATATCAATAAGCAAATGCTTATTCATTCAAATCACTCTTATATATGAGCATTACATGAATAAAATCAAGCCCATGTAAGTATATCATATCATCATTAGCATCAAAGCTAAAAAAATCACAAATAAGCACTCAACTTAACATTCATATCAACAATCCATTTGATACACAGTTTTATTATCATCTTAACATATTTGCATCAATATCAAGTATGATTAACTATACAGATGCAAAACCTACAATGTTAAGTGTAAACAACACTTACCTCGATAAATTCACGAAGTCGGCCTCAGCTCAACTTTGATCCAGAGTGTGTACTCCTATGCTAAAATAATCACATAAGGCTATTAATAACTTGTTTCATCTATATAAACCTCAATTACAGCCTCTAAACCTTAAATCCTCACTCTTTTTAAAAAATTCAGCAACTCTAACTTATACATATTCATTCAAAATCAAGCTCATAACTTACCTTAATATGTTTGGCTTGAATTTTAGCAAACAATGATGTTTCTCCTTTGCTTCCACTCACTCCAAATGTTTTCTAAGGTTTCCTCCAAATTTTCCTCGTGCTTCTCTCTGTTAATCGAATAAAACAGTATTTAGTCTGTTGTTCTGTTTAACATTCCCAGTAAAAACGACCTGAAGCATGGGTTGTGCTAGGGGTCGTGTCGTGCGTTTTTTACACGATTTCCATTTTGATAATGGACGAGATCGTTCTGAATTTTTCCAACAATGATGAGCACGCCCACTAGCACTTTCATGCCCTAGCCTATGCTCATCTGCTGCTTTTAGCAACTTTCTGATTTCATTCCAATTAAATTATATTTTTAATATATTTTCCAAATAGATCAATTTTATCATTTTCCAAGGCATTATAGAGAAGGTTCAAGGTTTACCTTTAGTTCAATTTATGCAGATAATTCTTGTTGACTTGAAGCATCAAACAAAGGTGATGACTGCTGATTTGATTCATTTTGTTCATCATAAGTAGAATTATTTTAATCACAAACTTGAGAATTTGTATTATCTACTGGAAGATTTAACTTCTCAAATTCAACTTGATACAGTCTGATATGATTTACAAGGTGCTCCATGCTCTCACTTTGATTCCTTAGATCATTTAGGTAGTTTAAAGTCTGTAAGCCACTTCTTTTCTCCCTTTGACTTTAAATTTCAGCAGTATGGAAATACATTTAACCTTCATGGAACTTAACATCCATAGTGATATACATTTTATAAGTAAGTGGATGTTAGCTCCTTTATCCTTTCTTATGAAGACCATAACCAATAAATACACATTGTAGCTCTAGGTTGGAGCTTATGGCGAGCATGCTGAGGTACATGAACAAAGGAAGTAAAACCAAACACCTTTCATGGTAAATTTGACATTTGTAGTAAGGCCAATCTTTGTTTAGAGTTTCAAGTGGAGTACTGAAGTTAATATTTCTAGAGGGTTGCAATTAATTATATAAGTAGAAGTAGAAAGTGATTCTCCCCAATATTAAAGAGGCATTTTAAATTCAAATAACATAGCTAGAACCATTTTTTAAAATTGGCATTTTTTTCTTTTAGTAACCCATTTTGTTGAGGAGAGTATGTACATATAGTTTGATGAATGATACCATGAAGATTTAAAAACTACTTTAATTCATGATTTACAAACTCTCCATCATTGGTAATTCTAAGCATGCAGATTGGAGTTTTGTAATGAGTAACAACTATCACATGAAATCATTTGAATAAAGGTCAAACCTCCTACTTAGACTTCCTTAAACAAACCCAAGTCATATGACTATAACTATAGATAAAGGACACAAACCATCAAGATCCAATTAAAGTATGAATTTTAGTAGGTCCCCAAACATTAGAATGCACAAGCATAAATGGTATAGAACTTTTATTCAAACTAATGGAAAGGGAACATGATGACTTTTTGCCTATTCATAAGTTTCACATTTAAACAATGATAAAGATGTCTTTGAGAAAAAACTAAGGAAATAATAGCTTTAATATTCAAATAAAATGTGACCTAAACATGTGATAACCAAATATTTAAATAGTCTGAAGTTGATTCTAAACTTACAGTAGAATGTATATGTGTCAAAACAGATAAACTTGATGGTGTGAGATCAAAATAATAGAGCCTGCCCTTCTTAGTACCACATCCAATCATCTCCGTCGTCTTGATATCCTTTAAAACATAATTATCATGCCTAAAAATTATTACACAATTTAAAGAGGTGTTAATTTGATAGATAGAAAGCAAAGTGAAATTTAGTGATGGGACTATAAGGAAATAATCTAAGTTGAGTTTATTCAGAGTATCAGAGCGATTACCAATAATATTAGCTATCACACTATTAGTTGTAGTCACAACATATTGTTTAAATGGTTTAAGTTTAGACATAGATATAATATCAAAATACATATGACCAGTACCTTTAGAATCAATAATCCATGGCTTACTCAACATTTTACCTGCTGAAGGTGAGGAAGCATGTAAGGCTGCACTCACAGAAAGGGTTTCAGCTATAGCGGTCAAAGTAGAAGCATTTGTAGCATCTTTTTGCTTACGTTTAGGGGCCTTTGATGGATCTCACCAATTAGAATATCCAATGAGATCATAGCAGCGACTTTGAGTGTGTCTTATGGCATCACAAAGTGTACAATGGCTAGTAAAGTTAGATTGTTCACCTGCAACCTCAAAGCTACTAAAATGTTCGATTGTTGTGTAAAAGAATTATGCTTTCTTGTTATCATAGTCACTAGATCTGTGGAAAGCCAAATCACTTATTAAGTTCTTTTGGTTTAATTCTCTATGAACATATGATATGTGCATTC
Organism: Breynia disticha f. nivosa; assembly: GCA_948193385.1. Taxonomy (NCBI): domain Eukaryota; kingdom Viridiplantae; phylum Streptophyta; class Magnoliopsida; order Malpighiales; family Phyllanthaceae; genus Breynia; species Breynia disticha. The sequence continues at coordinate 6,701 of CANYCX011651514.1, read as the reverse complement.
AAGATCCAAATATGGATCCATTCAAAGGCTTTCACCTCTAATTTGGACAAATTCAGCATTAAGACCATTTATAACTAAAGTGTCCATTTATAAAAAAAATGTATTCTTAACTTTTCAACAATAGCCTTGTATATAATGATGTCATCTGGATCCTTCATCTGCACTTTGTCGCAATACTCATGTTTGTGGAAAATTTCAACCAGTACACCATAATAAGTTGGAAGAGGACGACCTAATTGGTGACTTACAAATGCAAGCTGGTTAAGAGAAAAAAATTGTGTTTCATTAGATCCATCATAGAATTCTTTAGCGAGAATTCTAGATTTCTCTAACGGTTCAGAGACGAAGAGATTGTTTTATAATTTCAGGAGTCGTTGAGGTGAGAATCCAACCTTTTATTTTCTAATTTTCAACTCCCCATTTTGTCTATGAAAGATCGTTTTCTTCAGGTTGAGGAGAGTTTCCCATAATATAATCTAGTTTTTCCCATCTAGATATGTGCATCTCCATGATTTGAGAATAAGTGTCACAGTTGGTTTCTGTGAGGATGATTCCAGCATCAAAAGCTAGAACCTTTGGATTGTACATGAATAATTGGTGTAGAAGAATATTGATGTGGTGGATAATTTAGGTAAGTTGGTTTCCATGGTTGTTAAAAGATATGTGCATAGGTCTATAATACCAAACTTTGATACCATAAAATAAGAGAAGATTTGGGTTTTTAATTCTTATCTTCAACACCTTCTCATGAAGAAATTTGATGTGCTCTTTTCGACACAGTGTACAATAAAGAAGTTGAGTAGCATTTGAACTGAGGTGGATATCCTTCTAATCTTTATCAAAGAACTATTCATATATTTTTTGTGTCATCTTTATTCATAGGGACTTTATAAATAAGAAAAATTTGCTTAAATATCTCCATATGCATAGCGTTGAATAAATATATCCATCCTTTTCTTCTACAATTGATAAGAGGTTATACCATCTCAGAGTAGTGGTCTTGTGAAAAAGTGTCCTCCATTGAGTGAGCTAAGATGGTGTGCCATTCAATATTAAATTCTAGGGTGATTAACTATTAAAAATTAGAATTCAAGCTTTGATACCACATCCTGGAAATCTAGAGGGACTCTTGAGGGTTGAGAGTGAACAAAGTGTTATGTGTTTTTTGTGAATTCTCTCAATATTATTGAAATTTTCCTGTAAAAGAGATTAATTAAAATTAAAGCAATATAAAAGACACCAAATTTATAATAGTTCACAATTTCATACCTAAATCCACTAGCCCCAACTCTCGTTGGGTTTTTTTCACTCTACTGTCTTTCAAAGGACATCTCGCAATTACTCAATCATTGGGCTTAAGTGAGAATGAAACACTCCTAAATCTTATAATGTTGATTTAGGAGAAATTATTCGTCTTACACGTAAAATTGTTGTCATTAAAAAAATTATGCCACTATTATGTTGTTGATGGTAAATGAGCATAGTTCTTCTAGAATTAAACAAGACAATGTTATTTCTCTAGACAACAATTTCAGATAAATACACTAGAATGTTTTTCAAGCATTTGATTGTTGTTAGAAAAGCTATAAGAGTCATGTCCATATTTATAGACCACAACAATTATGTTATGAAAGAACATTACCTTACATGAAAGAATACAACCTTACACGAAAGTATACAACCGTTAATGGAAGAACATAACCTTACATGAAACAATACAATCTTATATGAAAGAATGCAATCTTTCATTGAACAATTATAACCTTTTGTGGAACAATATAACTTTTCATGAAAGAATACATCCTTATTAGTTTTTCGTATAGAAAAGTTTTAATTTTACTACTAACTATCCCAATAATCCCCCACTTTGCTAGTAGTAATTGGAAAACACATAAGTTTATTTTAATGCATTTAATAGGTGTATTACGATCTAAACCTACTATTAGTAATGCCACTTCAAAATCTTATTGAAATTAATGATTGATAAATATTAAAACAAAATTTCATACATTATAAGATCGAAAATACACTATACACCTTAAACTAAGTTGTTTTAATCAAAATGTTCACCATGCGCTTTACCATGACATTAGGTCTTGTGCTAACTCCTAGATCATAAACACTTGCCAGGATTTAATTTTTAAGACGTGACTGAAGCGGCACCACTTCTTGTATTTACTTAATGTGAAGCTTTCACTAAATCTTAAAAATATTTCCTTGTTCTTAAACCAAACATGAGCTTCATTAAGAGTAATAAAACTCATCCTTCTTTCCTTATGCACAAACTTGAACTTGATAACTGTCATCATCTATAACTTGTTATTACTCGTTAAACCTTTGATATTGCTAAAAGAAGGATGAGTTTTTGTTATAAATGACAAACTCAAATTACTTTAAGGCCCATTGAACTCTTAGTGCTTTTAATAAGATCCATCTAGAGTCCTTTGGTTGGTCGGTAGCAAGATTATTTTTTGAATGAATATACACAACTATGATTACATCATCACCTAACAATTGTCTAACATATTCATGTTGTAAAGCTATACGTCTGGATTTCTAATTATTATTTTTGTTAAATCCTATAGACATACATATTAGCTTCACTATCATAAGTGTGAAGAGACTTTCGGCATTTTCTGTGGCCACAACTTTATATCTAATAACAAATTTCTCAACCACTCGGTCTCTATACCTATTGTCGCCTAAGCAATGAATTCTGATTCCATGGTGGATTACAAAATAACTGTATTCGCCCCACTAGTCATCCAATTAGCATCAATGTAACCTTCTAATACAAGTGGAATTCCCTTATGACATAATCCTAAATTCTATGTCCTTTTAAGATAACCTAGAACTCTTCCAACAACTGGCCAATGATCAGAATTTGGATTATTAGTAAATTTATACAATTTATAGATAGCAAAAACAATATTTGGCCTAGTCCAATGTATAGCATACACTAAACTACCTATTGCACTAACATAGTCTAGTTGACTAGTTGATCTTTCCAAATTTTCAACTAGCAATTTTGAAACATCATATGGTTTATTGGCTTCTTTAATACTTAAATTATTTAATTTTGCAAGTATTTTATCAATATAATGAGATTGACATAATATAAAACTCCCATTATTTATTAAAACTTTCATACCTAAGATTGTATTAACTTCTTCCAAGTCTTTCATTTTGAATTCAAAAGTTAGGCACTTCTTAGTTTCATTAATGTCTTGCATGTTAGTACTAAAGATTAGTATGTCCTCAACATAAAGACATACTATCACACCATACTCTTTTGTAAACTTAGAGTATATTTTCTACTTCATAATATTTCAAACCATTTGATAGAATTACTTTATCAATTTTTTCTTGTCATTGTTTAGGACTTGCTTTAATCCATATAATGACTTAATCGATTAGCAAACTTTCTTTTGATTTCTGTAAAGTACAAACCCTTTAGGTTGTTCCATATAAACTTCTTCATTAATATCATCATTTAAGAATGTTGTTTTAACATTGATTTGGTGCACATGCAAATCGTAGATAGATGCTAGTGTAAACAACACTGTAATCGATGTTATTCTTGATACATCAACATATATATATCAAAATAGCTAATCCATTCTTTTGTTTAAAACCTTTTGCCACCAGCTTGATTTAAAGAATTTAGTGTTGTTAAATCTAAACATCCATTTGCAACCAACAGGTTTACAACCATGAGGTGGATCCACCAAAATTCATGATCCATTAGACATTAAAGAATTTATTTTATCATTAATGAATTTTTTTAAGACATCAAATCTTTAGATACTACATCTTCACTAAATGTCTTAGGAGTTTGATACTCTTTCATATTTAATAAATAAAACTTTTTATTTGTTATTTTATTTATTGTACCCTCAATTAAAAAATAGTGAATAAGAAGAAATTCAATCTGATGTTGGTTTGTTATTTTCCACACTAGTTACCAACTAGTATCCCTGTAACCTTCTAATATATGTGAAAATCCCTTATAACACAATCTTAAATTCTATGTCCTTTTAAGATATCCTAGCGCTCATCCAACAACTTGCCAATGATCAGAATTTGGATTATTAGTAAACCTGGAAAATTTACAGACAGCAAAAACAATATTTGGCCTAGTGCAATGCATAGCACGCACTAAACTACCTATTGCACTAGCATAGTCTAGTTGACTAGTTGATCTTTCCAAATTTTCAACTAGAAGTTTTGAAACATCATATGGTTTATTAGCTTCTTTAATACCTAAATTATTTAATTTTGCAAGTATTTTATTAAAATAATGAGATTGACATCATGTAGAACTCCCATTATTTCTTGAAACTTTCAGAACTAAGATTGTATCAACTTCTTCCAAGTCTTTCATTTTGAATTCAAAAGTTAGATATTTCTTAGTATCATTAATGTCTTCCATGTTAGTAGTAAAGATTAGTATGTCATCAACAGAAAGACATACTATCACACCATACACTTTTATAAACTTAGAGTATATGCATTTTTCTGCTTCATAATATTTCAAACCAATTGATAAAATTACTTTATCAATTTTTTCATGTCAATGTGTAGGACTTGTTTTAAGCCATATAATGAATTAATCAATTAGCAAACTTTCTTTTGTTTTTTATAAAGTACAAACCCTTTAGGTTGTTCCATATAAACTTCTTCATTAAGATCATCATTAAAGAATGTTGTTTTAATATCGATTTGGTGGACATGCAAATTGTAGATCGATGCTAGTGTAAACAACACTCTAATCGATGTTATCCTTGCAACATTAGCATATATAACAAAATAGTTAATCCATTTTTTTGTTTAAAACCTTTTGCTACCAGCTTGATTTAAGGACTTTAGTGTTGTTAAATCTAAACATCCATTTGCAACCAACAGGTTTACAACCATGAGGTGGATCCACCAAAATTCATGATCCATTAGACATTAAAGAATTTATTTTATCATTAATGAATTCTTTTTAAAACATCAAATCTTTAGATACTACATGTTCACTAAATGTCTTAGGAGTTTGATACTCTTTCATATTTAATAAAATAAAACTTTTTATTTGTTATTTTATTTCTTGTACCCTCAATTAAAAAATTGTGACTAAGAAGAAATAAAATCAAAATTTAAAAATTTTTCCTTTTGAATTCTTTGAATTTTTCTTAGTTACATTCGTTCTTTTGTGTGTGTGTATATATATATATATATATATATATATTTCAACAAGTGAAGGAGAAACAGAACTACTAGCAAACACATTTTTTTTCAACTTCTAATGTTGGTGCATTCATGAAATCATTTTGAAATTTATTTTCAAAAAATTTAATGTGACGCTAAATTTTTCTTTTCAATAAATTATGATGTTTCCCAAAATTCTTAAAATTTTTTCGCAATTATAAAGACTCCATGGTTGTTATGAAAAGTTTAGCTAACATTATATAAGAATATAAAAAAGTGTGTGACCATAAAACAAAGGTCAGTGAGAAAACATTTACATCCACAATAGAGTTTTACAAAAACTATGAAAAGGTTTTAAATGAAAAACATCTGCCGTCCCACCCTCGCCCAAGTTTTTAAATCCTCTGGCAACTTGCTAGAGCACAAACAATGACAATTGAAGTAGGTGAGTATAAAACTCAGTAAGTGGATACCTCCAACGTCACTTACCTGTCCATATAAAGTCTAATACACTTATTCATTTTAGTCTCATTGTTATCTTACTTGCTAGGGTTTTGCTCTATATCTTCGTTAAGTGCTCTACTCTTTTCATTAGATTTTAAGGTACATTATCTATGTGTTTAATCTAGGTTTTTTAGTGTTATTTAGTCAAAAAGGGTGAAATTTCAAGTTCCTAGCTTGGCCCAGGTCATGTACTAACTCTTGGATGTTTTAGGGAAAATTGTATACGTCATCACAACCCTCTGGACAAAAATAACGTAGGTTAACTAGAATATTAATGTATGTTATTCATGCTACTCAAGAATAACGTAGGTTTATCAGGAAAGTAACGTACGTTAACCAACCTCTGTAGTTCTATTTTTACATATTCAATTTGCACATAACACTTAATCGAACTCCGCCTCAACTAGCATCAAACCAAGTACTTTCCACACCATTACACACACATACTGTGACGCCCAAATTTAAATATCATTTCATAATTTATTTATCATTTTTCCCAAGAAATGATACTTAAACTTGAACATCATTTTTATTTTTAGAATAAAATAATTTAAATAAAATACAAAGGAATAAAATAGGAGGAAAGACATAAAATTTATTTTTAATAAAATACACACATTTCATTTTAACAAAATATTTACAGAGTTTTGCGAAGGCCCATATTCAAAACATCACAAAATTTACAATACATTACAGGTTTTGACAAAATAAAGTATGGAAAAATATTAATTCAATCATAACCTCACAAAATATGAGTAAATGCACTATGTATGATTTGTCATGTACAAGATAAAATTTATACACAGTGCACCGCCTACCTTTAATTCTCTCGCCGTAAATCCGAAACTTGTATAGCAAGGTACCACTTCTCGTACAAATTTAATTACCCTGAATTCTGCCAAGCGAAGCAGGCATAAAACGCGTGAGTTGTGAAACTCAGTAAACAACGCTACCATAAAGGTCAACTTTCTTACATTTGTATGTTTAGTTATAACACATAAATC
>CANYCX011651466.1:0-10764 GCA_948193385.1 Breynia disticha f. nivosa | reverse complement strand
CGCGTAGTTTGGACCAGTCCGCGTTCCTACCTGTTTTCCTTAAAAAAATTGATAAATGTTGTTCTTGGGTATAGAATTAAATGTGATTTTGAAAATTTAAAGTTTATAGCTTTATTCTATACCCTGACTACATTTATAATTTCCCATAAAATAATATTTGAATATATTATTTTATGTTGAATGAAGTTGACCAAGTGTTGGTTATGTTACTTACTAAGTCTTATGACTTACGCAATTATTGCCTACAACGCTCGGCAGGAAATTGACTAGGTTACAGCTTAAGAAGAAAAAGGGATACATTTTGCTTGGATTTTAGAAGATCTTGCTAAAGAAGGATGTAGGTGTGCAACGCATATTTGTGGTTTAGGTTTTTAAGTTTTGTACATGACTATGCACATTTTCTATTACATGTATTTGACCAGGTTATTTTTCTTTAAAATAGAATCAACAGGATTCTTGTTTCTTTACGAACCTGGAAATCATTTTGTAAAATAATTTGTATAACTATAGGCTTATAAAATTGTGGATTGATTTAAATGTTTTTAAATTTTTATTTTCTATTATTGTTATATATGTATTAGTAAATCAAAAACTTGATTTCTGAAATTTGAATATCACTTATAGGAGGGAAGAATACGTAAGTGGTATTTGAATTTTTGGGGTCACAACAATAATTAATGATAAATAATTTAATTAAAACAATTTTCCATTAAAAATTATAAATAATTAATTAAATAGAAACAATGGTTTCACTTGCATGGAGTGATTGAGGCTTTTTTGGAAGATATGTATGCAAAATATGTGCAACGTTGTGCAGTTACGGTGGGAAATTAACAGTCTATGGTAATTAACAGTAATTAATTTAGTTTATTTAAAGATAATTCAAAATTTTATTGAAGTAGAAAAATAGAATGTTGTGTTGTGGTTGATTTGAAATAAAATTGGTTCAAATTGAAATAAAATTGGTTAAATTATTATAAATTATTCTTTCGATGAGTTACTTCAGTTAGATTTTATTTCTTATGAAAGTACCACATGGACAAACTATTGGTCTTCAAAAAACCTAATATGAATGTTATTATGTTTAATGTAGTCTATCATTATAGTGGTGATTACATTTTCGTTAGATTCTTTTATGTCTCGATGTTATTTGAGGAAAAATTGTTGTGTTAAAAGAAGATGTTGTAACGAAGAATATCATTCTTTATGCGTGTACAATGAGTTACATCAATTATTACATCTGCTTTTACTCACCTCTTAATTATGTCATTTGCAGGATTTACATAAGAAAAAGAAAAACTATCACAACTCCATCGATATTAAATTTTATTAAATTTATTTCTATCACTAACTAAAATTCATTAACTATAAAAAAATAATATTAACATTATAATATTTTACAAAAAATAACATAATCTGTGCGAGCAAGGTTTTTTGACTAGTTGATAAAAATATCCATGAATGTTATTTTAGTTTAATTTATCATATGTGAGGCATACAAGTAACCTTAAAACATATGAGACTTCATTCTAAATATCACTAGTTTATCATTGTTATGGGAATAACAAATATGCATAGAAATAGGAGACACCTCATTGGCTACATGAGGATGTCATTTTGTATTATGGACAGTGGCTATGTGTACAGGTTATCCAGGAGTTGTGGAAGGAGGATGTCATTTTGTATTATGGACAGTGGCTATGTGTACAGGTTATCCAGGAGTTATGGAAGGAGATTATGACAGAGGCTCATCCTTCTTCATACGTTGTCTATTCGGGCAGTATAAAGATGTACAAGGACTTGCAAGAGTTCTATTGGTGATCAAGGACAAAATTTAAGGTTGAAAACTTTGTTGCTATGTGTTTGTCTTCCCAATAGATTAAGGCAAAACACCAAGATCTAGTAAGCTGTTGTGAATTGGTCATTTCTAAGACTAATCTCTAAGGTGCAGAATACATAAATTTTCTAGGCTAGTCATAACAAAAAAATTGTGAACTATGTAATTGAAGAATTAGAACAAAAAAGTTTACCTCTTATTTTCTTAAAAGTCATGTAGCTTGTGTTGAAATGGAAGGACTACCTTTGAGTGACTCCTTATTACTCTGACACACACCTACAAAAACAAGCGTTAGTTCTTCTTTGTTTTGGTCTTTAGTTCTTGCAACCTTGAACCAAAATTCTCTCTAAGCGTTTAGTGATTTATAAAATTGATCAACAAAGAAGCAAAGAGCACAAGTGTGTTGTTTTCTACCTATGAGAAGTCTATTTATAGACTTCTAAACTTGCTCATCAAGTTCTAGGATTTACAAGTTGAAATAAACTCAAATACTAGAGTTCTAGTTTATGTATAAGACACTAACAATTTAATTCATACTTAAACTCCCATCACAAATCAAATTCTTATTCTTTAGGAATAAGTACACGACATTTGGAGAGAGAAAATGGATTAGGATGTTTAATTTAAGACATTCTTGTCTTAATTAAGACATCTCACTTAAATCTCTCCTCATGTTTTGGATTAAGATAAGACATTATCTAAATTAATTAATAGGTAATTCTTTGTCTTAAAGTTTCTATAAAATATTTTTTCATAGATCTAAATCAAATCATAAAAAAATATCGTGTTTAATCTTTGATTGTATATTTTACATTCTAGACCTAGTAAAATATACTGGTACTTATTGTGTAATTTCTAAAAAAAATTTCTTTTTCATAAATACCATAATTTGATTTTTAAAAACTCTTCTTTTCAAAAATTCCCTAACCTTTGATAAAGTAATTTATGTGTGATCCTGTAGGCCCATTTGTTCTTCATTTTAACTTATAAAGTTAAATAAATATTATTTACCTCTAACAGGCTAAATAATAACTAAAGTAAATAGAATTCAACCCTTGTTAAATTTTTTGTCCGGTAGTTTTATATGATCATTTGCACTTTGATATCATGACAGTATAAAATATAAGTTAAGTTATCTTTACCTAAACAACAAAACGCGGAATCTAACTCAGGTTTAAGAAACCCAATCTCGTCACTATTCACCAACGATGTTCAAACCTCGATTTCAGTCACCTAAAACACGTTTAAACACAAAAAATGGTTACCAACGGATAGTACACACATTAAGCTTTCCAATGAGCCATTATATGCTCAAATCGGAGCAAGAGAGAGGGAGGTTCAAAAGAGAGATATATATTTTAGATTTTAACTTGGACGGTTTTACCCCCGAGCTCTATTGGTTTAATTCCTTTCGTGTTTCTCTCTCCCGATAAACTTAACAACTGTCAATTCTTTTATTATTCCTTAGTTTTTATTTCCTCAACCAAATTATTATTTAATTTAAATCGCAAAAAATTTATGTACATTTTCATATATTTAATTAAATTATTATTATTTTTTTGAAATTTTAGGACGTTACAAGTAGTCACCTGCATTCCAATGATACTCCACTAGTCCATCGTCTTGTGAAAGCATAAAGAGTGAGCTTGTCAGTGAATGTGGTGATCTTGATAAAATTAAATGACAAGACTCATAATGGTCATGTCATAATTCAATCACTTTATTACACTGATTGAGTCGGTCGTTTCTTCCAATCACAACATTTGTTAATTGTTCAATACATTTATGTCAAAAACATGTGGCATGACATACCACTACAAGATTATGCAGATTTAGTTAAATAATTGTTAAGATTTTAAATTATCAAGATGTTGATAATATATTTGTATATTTGTGAGTGTAAATTAAAAAAATATTGTTTGTAGATAAGTTGGTGATAAAATGTGGATAATTTGTAGATGAGATCTATATAAGATGGCAGTTAGGATTTTCAGTGTCACATTAAAATTATATGTGTGGACTGTTTGTAGACTATTTGTGGATGTATCACTTTAAAATTATATGTGTAGATGTGTTGTGGATATTTATTATATGTGCTGATGTTTTGTGAATGTGCTGTGGATATTTATAAAAATCCCAATATATAAACTGAATGAAGCCTTGATTGTAGAAAGTTTGTGGACTACTTGTGGATGTGTCTTTACGCAGAAAAAAAATCTCATAATAAAAAGTTTTAGAAAAATAATGTGTGTATGCCTTGTGGATACGTTATTGAAATTTATAAAAAAACATCTACAATATATTCATATCACATCTACAAAATGATCAATGTGTGGATGTTTTGTAGATATATTGTACACATTTATAAAAAAATAATGTCCACAATATATCCACAACACATCCACAAATTAATTAATGTGTGGATGTTTTGCAGATATATTGTGGATATCTGGTATTTGTGAAATAAGTTTGAAGAGGTGACATATGATGACATAAGTTTCAAAAAAATGTTATTTATAGAAAAAACAAACTTTAAAGTGGCATGTGGTGACCATATCAAAAAAATTGATTAAAGTACACAGGATACCAGCCTAAATGACTTGAGTTTCCTTTTTGCCATCCTCTTTATACTTGTTCCTTATATGTAAGTTTTATCCATTCTTCATCCTTTTTAACCATCTATATAAACAAGCTCGCACTGTACATGAGGCTTTTTACCAAAAAACGACGATAAAAAAAATTATTCCAACTAAAGGGTGATTTAAAAAATATTTATTGAAAAAGCTTAATTTTTTTTATCCCTTCAAATACAAATTGCGGACAAAATACTTGTCAGAAATGTTGTATCTTGTCCACAACTACAAGTTGCGGACAAGGCACAACTGTCAATTGTCTTTTGTTACAAAATATATGTACCTATTAATTTTTTATATTTAATTATATAAAAATAAAGTAATAATAAATAAAGTAATAAAATACAAATGAAATAGCAAATATTGACACTTAATTTAAAGTTGGAATACACCAAAAAAAATTAGTAGTACTAAAATATAAAAACGAAAGAACATTACTCAAAATATTAAGAAGTTATATTTTTTATTCTAAATCAAAGAGTGTATAAAATAAAATCTCGGATAAAAAATATAACTTAAATTAAATTAATTTTGTCTCAATGAAAATTATAAAATTTCAATAATTTTTTTTCATGTTTGATGTTATGTTTTTAATTACGTTAGCTTTTTATGACAATATCTTATTTTTTATAATATTTATGTTAATTTTTTATGTATTTATTTTCTCATATGCTTATCTTCATTTTTTTATTCAATATTAATTTATTATATTACATATTTAATAATAATTTTTAATTAATAATATTATTATTTAATATTTAATAATTACACATATTTTGTTTAATTTTTTTTACTCACAAAATAATAATTATATATTTATTTTATTGTTACATATTTAATAATATTTTTTAATTTTCTTTTTGTTCGCACCTTCTTTTTTTCCTTCTTTCTCGAGTAAGGATCCATTTATGCATTGCAAACCATTTGATTCCTATCATACGACTATACATATGGGCGCTCTTGTTTTTATGCCCCTGAAGGACATACGACAGACAGTTCACTCTGTCAGTCAGGGTTGGCCCATATTCTGATAGATACTAAACGTCGCCAACAACGACAATAGCTTATCTCCATAGATTTGTATAATTTTTTTTCATACTTAATATATATATATATATATATTATGAAATATTTTATATTTTTAACAACTCTTCATACATAATTATTTATTTTTTACTCTCTTTATAAAATTTTATAAATATTATTATAATCATATAATTATACATTCATCATTTTTATTATCACATATATATTAATTATAATTGAATGATTATATAATTATTAAAAATTAATTATTGGTGTGATTTGACAAAAAATTGCCTGATGATGGTTGGACATATCAATTAATAATAACAAATCATTGTGAAATCATTTCCTAATCATGGAATCATTGCCCTATTAATGGTGAGTGTAGTCCACAAATCTTACTTGTGGACTACAAAAAAATACCCTAAAATAATAATTATTTTTTTATTCACCCCAAACCTGTAAATACTTTGGGAATCACCCTAAAATGGTAAAAAAAAATTTCCATCAATCCTACATTGGTAAAAGCCCTTATACACGGGTTTATTTTTTAATGGCACAAACTCTGTCACCCACCCCGAACATCCTCTCTCTTTCCACCTCATTTCTCAATCGTTTTGCTCTCCTCTGGATAGATTTTCTCCTCACCCATTCTCCTCATTTTTTGACAAATTCTATCAAGATAAAGGTGATACACATGCACATTCTCTCTTACTTAGTTTGATTTCTTCTCTCCCCAGTCTCACATATTCTTTTCCTCCTTTTTCTATTGTCATTTCCCTTGTCTTTCAGGTGTTGTAGTCGATTAGGGGAAACACATATCCCCTTTTCCCTCTCTTGCTTTCCTTAGCGTGCTTTACACTCGTTGTCCTCATATTGGCTTTGTCGAATTTAAAGTGAGATTGTTGTTGGGTTTGTAGTGATATATTCAAGTGTTTACAAATTGTTGAAGGTGGTGTGTTGAATTAGTTTTGTTTTATTTTAGTTGTTTGCAAAATGCGGTAGCAATCTAATGCATTCTTATGAAAGCTTCATTGCAAACCTTAATATAAAGCAAAGTATTCTTTTAATTTGTCGTTTTCTTTCTTATTGAGTTTGCAAATATCAACATTTTTTGAATTTGTTGATGACACGGATTTTGATCAAAGAGAACCCACGATCCAGTTAGCACCAAAATAATATCAAAAGTATTCTACTCCATTTTAAATTAGAGATCTTAAAAGAATTTTTTTTGTCAACATGTCGTCAATCTTTTGTTAACTTTATTTGTGTACTGAACTACACAACGTTAAGTAACTTTAATTTGGGAATTGGGATTTCACTGTTCGAATTTTTGTAATTTTTTGTCAACCTTACGTCAACTTGTTGTCAAATTTTCTTGTCTACTCAACTTGACGATCATGCATGTCACTGATTTGGGAATTAGAGATTTATCGTTTTAATTTTTTTAATTTTTTTTGTTAAATTTTGGTCAGATTATTGTTAACTTTGTTTTTTTTTACTACAAGTTGACAATAAGTTGACTATAAATTGACAGCAAAAAAGTTGTAAAATATTTGCAAAGAGCAGTATCAATCCCTACACCTCTAACATACTCAACAAACGCCATACCATATGAACTACATCCTTTAACATAAAACTTAAGTTGCATACATTATATTATTTTAATATGACATTTTAGGAAATATAATCAAATTTTATGGCATATATGACATATGTTCTGTTAATTAGTGAAATTGGAATGTTGACATATTAATTCTTGCATTCTTGTAATTTGATTTAAAGAATTAAAAAAATTACACTTTAGGTCAATTGCTAGATGTCTGATCCTATATGTTCATTCAATATTGGTAGTGTGATTTAATAAACCTAAAGGTTATATATGACCTCTAAAAAGACATTATAACATTCCAAATTGTATGAAAATATGAGTGACATTTAGTGACTTGATGCAATCCTATAAAATTCTTGTCCTGAGAAGTATAAACATGTTAACAAATATTAATTTTATTATAATTATATTATTAGAGAGTGCATAATTAATTTTATTTATCAATGCGGAGTTCAAATGAAATATTAAAATGGAAAGAGAGGGAGAGAAATTGAAAATAACATAGAGGTGTGTTAATTAACATAGTGGCTATGTTGCAAATATGGCAAGTGTGTTCAATTAATATGAGTGTGTTGATAAGTGTGTTAAGTAAAAATGAAGTTAAAGGACAAAAGTGAATGAAAAACTTAATAAAACCCACCCAAAACCTGCATTTAGCATACAAGTACATTATTTATTTTCGTACATTTGGTATGACATTCAACGACAGTTAAAACAAAATAAATACAAAGAAAAAGGGCAAAAATAAATAAAGAAAAACTTAAGGAGTAAAATGAAGGACAAAATGGTAAAAACATATGAAATTCTTTTACAAAAAGAACCCACACCAGATTTTCTTCACACTTTACAAAATCTCTCAACTTTAGATTTATACATAGGATCACTCTAACAAAGATTCAAGCAAAGTTTTGGTAATTTGGAGTTAAGAACATGAGTTGTATATTAGCAAAATAAGTGATAATTTATGCTTATAATTGTAAATTTTATAAGGGAATCAAATTGAAAGAGTACGATATACAGGTTAAACTTGAAAAAGAATAAATAAGATAGGCCAATATTATGTTTAGTGATTAATAAAGTCATCATAATGTGTTAATTCTAGAAAAAGATAAGAAAATAAAATATAATTTGTCTGTATGACAATTATGTTGGACCAATGGTGGTTAACAATGTAAATCCGCCCTAAGTTTTGATATAATTGAAAACTTCATGAATTTAATAAACATAGTATGTACGTTGAAAATTGGAAGTTGAGTACTTGAAGGTTGATGACAAAAACTAAGTAAAAAAAGACTTGTGTGTAGTGGAAAGCAGTCAAGTGAGAAGATTTTACGTGCTACGAGTCGACCTGTGTGGAGACCAGTTGACTGGTGTACTAGAAATTAAGGGAAATAGCAACGATTAGTTTGGGGACCACAACCCCAAACTAGTCGATTGGTAAGTAAACCAATCGACTGCCTTCAAAATCAGGGAACAAATCTTCAGAATGACATCACAAATCATGGTTTACTTTTTGGAAAATTTGAAATTTGAATTAAGATGCAGGTAAATTGACTTATGTGTTTTCAATCGACTAATGTGTTTTGCCAGGCATATCAGTCGACTGGAGATGAGACCAGCCGATTAGAGGTCGATGCTTGAGAAGTCTGAAGGCTCCTGGAATGAAAACTAATCGATTGATCTATTAACCAGTCGAATGGATGTCAGAAAATACTCAAGTATAGTATAAACCAGTCGACCGGAGAAACTGGCAGTGGACAGAGTTGACTTTGAAAAGAACTTGAAGTGGTCCACATCAAAGACCAACGGGCAAAAAAAAGAGAACATATAAATAGAGGTTGCTATATAAGTGAGAGGCCAACACAAGCATTCTAAAAGATTCATCTTTGCCTCACAAGCTCTTTGCTCTTATTCTCACCTGTGTTCTTGTGTTTCATCTAGAAGAGTCTTGTAGTTTGAACTAGTTTAGTGTTTTTGGTTTGATTTGAGCCGTAATTCAGATTGTTTGTAAGGTTGCTTGAGCCGAAAGTCAAGTGTAACAAGAAATCATAGTGAGATGTTGAAAATCCTAAGTGAGAACTTAGGTAGTGGAGTAGGTGTTGTTCATCGAACCACTCTAAATCTTGTGTCCCTCTTTTCTCTTCTTTCTCTCACGTTTACACTTGCAAAAAATTTGAAATTCCAGCCATCTACATAACCTCTATTCAATCACCCTTTCTAAAGGTTATTTGGACTCTACAAATTATACCATGATTGCGTTATGCTTTACATAGTCAGATAACTATATTGACAAGTATACTTACTGAGTATTTATACAAATAAATTGTGTTTTGATTGGATTAGATTGTGAATTTAACAGATTGATGATACGAGGTCGATGGTGTAAAAATGAAAATTTTTGTTAAAGTATTTATGATCTTATAAATTCATACATGGTTTGTAAAAGTTTTTATTCATTTGCTTTCACATTTTCATATAGTGAAATTTGAATGATAAAAATATGTAATTAATAAATATGGGTGTATTTGATGTCTAGGTTAATTTTCTAAGTCTTACATGACATAACATTCAAACTCAAAAAATATATCAGATTTTACTTAACTAATAATAATTAGAAATAAGTATAAAATAAATTTTAAATGTCACAACTCGGTCGTGTGTGCTTGTTGAAAGGGAAGTGTAAAATACACGGTGAGTGTGCCTAATAAGCACAAGGTTGTGTGGACCGTCTAGAATGAAAATGTAAAATACACGGGGATTGTGAAAGTTCAGCACGACAAAACACACCAATACAAGCATGACCGTGTTCCTAATCACGTAACATCCAAGCATGAGCATAATGAATAAACAAGTATAGAAACTCTAATAAGGGTTACACTCAGTAGAGACCGTAAAGACATATGATAAAGTTAAATATAATAAATTAGGGATCTCCCCTACTTTCCTAAATACATGATAAAACAATTAAGATTAAAAGAGCGATTGTATAAAATTTACGTAGTGTAACACCCTAGAAATTGATAGAATTAATCTATATAAAATATAGATTAAAAACAGAATTGAATCAAAAAAAATTGAAAAAGAGCAAAAACCAGATGATGAGCACGGTCTAGAGCACGACCGTGTCAGTGGGGGTGCTCATCATTTTGGAAATTGTTCAGCATGTTTTCGTGCACGATTTGATTGGAACTCATACTGGAATAGCACGACACGGCCACGAGCACGACCCGTGCCAGAGGTCATGTCAAGTGGAAAGTTTAAAATAAAACTACTTGAACTAAACACTGTTTTTTTTACAATCAGCAGAGCAGAACGAGAGAAACTCATAAGGAAACCTTAAAACGATTGGAGAATGAGAATAAGTAAAGAAAAACTTCATTTGTTGCAACCTTGGAGCTAATTTTCACTAAGGTAAGGGTGGTTCTTCTTAGGTTGAGTGAAGTTCTTGTGTTTGAGGTTAGTGATGTGACGCCCAAAATCCTCAAAGTTCATTTTTATATATATAGATGAAAAATGCCCTATATTTTTTTTTCTCTTTAAAACATTCAATCAATCAAGTTATATAAATGAGAAAAGACAGAAGAATGGTTTTCAATGTTTAATACAATTCATTTGTTCATCAGAGTTTAAAATGCGGAAACTAGGAAAATCATTTA
>CANYCX011651224.1:0-10389 GCA_948193385.1 Breynia disticha f. nivosa | reverse complement strand
ATAAATCAACTCTATGTTAACATTTCCAACAATTTCCTTTTAAATCATCCTTCCTCAATTTCCATCTCTAAATCATTCATAATGATCAATTCAACTCCTTACATTTATTTACATCAATTCTAACAACATTTCTAGTCAATACAAACATAATTCAACTCAATGTCAACCAATTGTCAACTTAATATAAACCTTATGTTTATACCTTTCTTCCATCCAATTTTCCACATAAACTCATTCTAATCAATCTCTAAACTCATTTCCAATCTCTCAATATCAATATCAACATTATGCTTCAATTTCCAGCAACTATATTAACCATTTATTTCAGCAAAAACCAATCCTAAACTTAAAATCAATCATATGTAAACCTTACATAACTTACCTTAGTTTGATTTCTTGAAAGAAATCACAAGATACCAACCAAAATCACTTCTTTTAATCCCTTTCCTATCTCCTCAGCCATGCCCTAAAGTTTGCTCTGTAGGTTTTAGTTTAGGAATTGTAAAAGTGATTTTGTTGGTTGATCGATCGATATCTTATATTTTTTCTCCAGAAATCTGAACACTATGCGGGGTGGAGGTAAATTACATGTGGTCCACCGTTTAGTACGCGGGGTCGCTCTCATAATGTGTTTAATAGAATGCGTGGTCATGTCCAGACCGCATTCTCATGTGCCACTGCGCGTAATTCCATTTTTCAAAATTTTTCGATTTTTCTTTATTTATTTCGTGTCAACCTTCGATCAAAATTTTATATACCTTAATCTATTAACATTTAAACACAATTTTATCGTCATTTACTGACGAAAAAGATCCAGAATGTTACAAAAAATGTGCAGAATTATTCAATCTGTCCACAATCACCCACACTGTATTGTGATTCTAGAATGTTCTGGGCAATCCAACCACAAAATCCATAGTTATTCGCTCCCATTTCCACTCTGGAATAGATAAAGAATGAAGCTTTCCAGCTGGATCTTGGTGTTCATCCTTGATCTGCTGACAGCTCAAACACTTTGCTACAAACTCCGCAATCTCTTTCTTCATGCTCGTCCACCAATACAGCTGTTTCAAATCCCGGTACATCCTAGTATTGCCTGGGTGCACTGAGTATCGCGAAGAATGAGCCTCCTGCAAGATTTCTTCTTTCACCTCTGGAAAGTCTGGCACACACAGTCTAGTCCCATAATAAAGAATGCCCTAACTATCAAGCACATAGGGAGTTTTTTGCCCCCGTTCAACTTTCTTCATGGCAAGCTTCAGATTCTTATCTTCCATTTGCTTTTCTATTATTCTCTCCCTCAATATCGGTCTAACGATATATTCGCCAAAAATCCTTCCTCAATCACCTGAAGTTCTAACCGCAGTTCTCTTATTGCAAATAAGGACTCCACACTATAGGATATACCATCCTCCTTCACCTGAGATTTCCTGCTTAGAGCATCGACCACCACATTAGCTTTGCCAGGATGATATTCAATCGATCAGTCATAGTCCTTTAACAGCTCAATCCACCTCCTTTGCCTGAGGTTCAGCTCCTTTTGGGTAGTAACATATTTCAAACTTTTATGGTCAGTAAAGATCTTGAAGGTTTCTCCGTAAAGATAATGCCTCCAAGTCTTTAGAGCATGTATGATAGCTACGAGTTCTAGATCGTGTGTCGGATAATTCAGCTTGTGTGGCCTCAACTACCTCAATGTATAAGCAATTACTTTACCATTTTGCATCAACACACCACCTAGACCCATCCTAGAAGCATCAGTGTAGACGACATACTCTCCGTCCTCTGACGGTAAAGTCAGTACCAGGGCCTTAGTCAACCTCCGCTTAATCTCCTCAAAAATCCTCTCACATTTAACACCCCACTCAAACTTGGCATTCTTCCTCAACAGACTGGTCAACGGCCTCGTAAGGATTAAAAAATCCTGGATAAACCGCCGATAATACCATGCCAAGCCTAGAAAACTCCATATTTTAGTCACATTCTTCGGAGCTTTCCAGTCTTCCACAACTTTAATCTTTGAGGGATCGGGTTGCACGCCATGTCTGGAAATCACATGACCCAAAAATGCAACCTCTTCCAACCAGAATTTTCATTTAGAGAACTTAGCATACATATGTCTGTCCCTCAATATCTGCAATACCACCCAAAGATGCTCCTCATGCTCTCCTCGACTTTTAGAGTATATGAGGATATCATCAATAAAAACTACCACAAAGGTATCCATATAAGGCTGGAAAATTTTGTTCATTAGGAACATGAATGCAGTTGGGGCGTTAGTCAACCAAATGGCATCACCGTAAACTCAAAATGGTCATATCGGGTCCTGAACGTTGTCTTAGGCATTGACTTTTCCTCCACTCTCAGCTGCCAGTACCCCGACCTTAGGTCGATTTTAAAGAAAATTTCTGCGCCTCTCAGCTGATCCAAAAGATCGTCTATCCAGGGTAACAGATATTTATTCTTTATCGTCACCTGATTCAACTGACAGTAGTCGATACACAGCCTCATACTACCATCCTTATTCTTCACAAATAAAACTGACGCTCCCCACGGAGAAATACTGGGTCGGATAAACCCTTTGTCAAGCAATTCCTCCAATTGCTTCTTCAATTTTTTCAATTCTGCTGGATCCATTCGATAGGGTGCTATCGATATTGGAGTTGTTCCTGGTACGGTTTCAATTTCAATGTAACATCCTCGTCCTGATTCACTTAAATTAACTTTTAAATAATATGTTTAATAAAATTAAAGAGTTTTAAAATTAAAATGACGAAAATAAATGATTAGAAACAAGTAGATGAAAGGGAGACAAAAGCGTGATAAAAGGGTGACGTTAAATAGCTAAAACGAAGGACAAACCTCTGGAACATAAAAGTACACGTTGTGGAGGCCCAAAAACGCATGGTGGGCATAACCACGTGTACCTCCATGCCCACCACACGTACTCAATCCTTTAGAGCAAAAAAAATATAACCTCGGATGCTTGTCGATTTCCTCAGAACCTCCAAATTCACTTTAACTCTTCAGAGAAAAGGGAGAGCGAGAGAGTGAGGAAAAGAGAGAGATTTAGTGGTGGAGAGGTGAAATTGAGTTAGAAAAGTGGTTCGAGATATCAATCATTCATAGTTTTGAGCCGGGAACCCAGTGGTATAAGCAAAACAGGTAAAACTCAGAGTTTTCGTTAGATTTTACGAGTTTTGCTATCATTGTTTTGAGTTAATTCTTGCTAAAATTAGTGATTATTAATAGAATAGAGTTTAAAATTAAGTTAGAAATACATTATATTGAGTTATTCCTGATTTGAGTAACGATAGGAAAAAGGGTTAGGGTTAGGGTTCCGGCTAGGGTTTGCGAAATTGAGAAATAAAATAAAGGAAATTACTAGGACATGCATTAAATTGGCAATTATATTGGAAAATTTAGGTAAATTGTTGATTGGTTATTATTTAATGATTGATATATGTTATAGGACGGTAGCGTAGCCGAGTCGGACGGGACGTGAGTTCACACCAGTCCGAGTGCTTCAGCTGACAGGTGAGTATATCTCACTATTTGGCTATATTAAAATGAATGGTTTATATTTATCGTCGAATGAATTACGAATGATATTGCATATATGAATTGATTATATATGAATGGCTACGAATGAAATGCGAATATGATTTCCACATACCTATACGAAAATGAAAATGAAAATAAAAATGAAAGTGAAAAGAGATGATTATATATGTGCGTACTTACATGATTACGATATGTGATATGTGAAATGAAAAGGGAATTGTAGAAACGATTCAAATGAAACAGGTACACAAAATGAAAAAGGCATAAGAAACAGGTACGTGAACGTGTTTATGTTTTCATATGATATGTGATATGATATGTGATATGGAAATGTGATAGAGAGGTGATAAATGATCGATCATCGGAGACGGGAGGAGGGAGACGGAAGTTAGGTCCACATGAAAAGGAGGTGAAAAAATGTTTTCAAAACTAATAGGGAGACGAAAGTTAGGATTTATTATGAACGAGAACGTTCAATTCAGACGTATACAAATCGAAATCATTATGAGATAAAAAGAAGTGTTTAACAGAAGATGATGATATAAATAAAAAGAAAATGCAAAGGAAAAATGAAAAGGATGAAAAATAAGTAAATATGAATTGAGATTTATTGATGTGATACATTTGTATTTTACGAAATGAGATTGATTAGAAAGTTTAGCTCCTATAATTATGACTGTTTACGAGATATTATAAAATGAATTAAAGATTACTCACTGAGCCTGCAACTCACGCAACTGCGATGTTTGTTTCAGGTACAGGTATTAGCAAGGGTAGAGATTTTGATTAGCAGAGTTAGAGTTTTACTTTACTACAGGTTGGACAACTGCTACCCGATCTATTACTCTCTCTTCAGCTGATGCCATTAGGACTTTTGCATACATGTTTCATATGTTGTGATGTTGTTATATAGTTTGTATATTATATACTGAGATTGATAATAGATAACTCTGATGTTATCTACAGTTTGTTATTATAGTTATATATTGATTTCTGAGATTGAGATCTGTTGATAAATCGGATGTTGAGGTGCATGTTGATTGATTGAAAATGTATGCGAGCATTTCATATACTGTTGAATTCGATTTGCAGGGGGAATGCAATCGGTTTTTATATGGGATATCCAGATTATAGCTGCTATATAGCCATTCTACGTAGAGTATGGACTTACTGGTTAAAGAATAAAGGGCGTATTAGCGTAACACAAAGCTTAATCCTTGAATGTGTATGTGAGCATTTCAACACCATCATCAATTCCATTGGTAACTTCTCTTCACCTTCGATCACTTCCCACGGAACATGCCCTGGGTGAACATACCTAATTATAGATCTGATACCACTTTTCAAGAATATACACGATAAAGGTAATATAGAAACAAGAGAACACACAGGAATTCTTGTGGTTCGGTCTTGTTGGAACTCGAGGAGCCTTGGGGAGATCTTCCACTAGCGTGGGCAAAGAGAACACTAGACAAAAAGGACACAAGTGCATCTGATACCACATCTTTACCCAAAACCTTAAGGTATTGGGTTATATGTCCATACCACTTTTAAATATTTGTCACATCCCACAATTATCTGATATGGAATTTTCACTTATTCCTAACAATATCCACCTCAAGTATGAATCCCTAATATGTTGGGCTTAGACCTACTTCCCCTTTAGTGGAAATCACTTTTCAGTACTGCTGAATTTTTCGTGGATCACTTCGAATGCTAATGTCATTAACCAAAGCATCTACGAGCTTCCACACTTTCTATAGGCAAGAACAACATAACTCTTCACTCTTCACCGTTCTGGGGATGAGCCCAACATTACCACGGTATCACTAAGAGTACTCTTCACTGTATTTAGGCCTAGTGCAAGAAGCTCACCACGATATCACCAGGAGTTTTTACCATATTTTTTCATCCTTGTATCTACAACATTTTTGGTTACTCACACTTAAAACTGGGTAATCTAGATCTTCATCACATTACCTCACTCATCCCAAACTACCACCGTACCATGTTGACCTTATCCATGCCCAAGTCGATCCATCAACTCTACCACTTGTTGGAACCCAGAGAGCATTAGGAAGATCTGCAACAAGCTTGGGCCTAATAGAGGAGAACCCTTGACAATGACATAAGTGCGACCAATACCACATCTTCATCCAAAACCTTAAGGTATTGGATTATGAGTCTATACTACTTATAAATCCTTCTCATATCCCACAACTATTTGATGTGAGATTCTCACATTTTTTAACATGAAGTGTAAACCTGAAAACACTTATCCTACTAGATTGATACAACCATTACGTTTTCTAAAAAGAGTGTTTACTTATGTTTCTACAGATTTCATTGAAGGTCTCCTTAAAAGCAATGGTAAATCTGCAATTCAATCACTTCATACTTCTGCCTTATCTAATATTACTCGAATGGTGGCTCAATTGTTTTTAAGATAATTTGTACAAGTTGCATGATTTTACCCAATGTGTGGTGTGTATTAGGGATTCTATTTTTGAAAGCAATTTTTGGCATTTTTTAAGTTACAAGGGATGACTTTGAGGCATTCAACAACTTATGGATAGTCCAACTAAGGTTGTTAAAAAGTGTTTGGAGATGTATCTATGGTGTATAGTAGGGGATAAACCTCATCAGTAGGCTAATTGGATATCTTTAAATGAGTTTTGGTACAACACATCAGACCATTATACTCTTGGCAAAACTCCCTTGAGGCCTTGTCTGGGTACCCTCCTCCTATACATGTTCCTTATTTTCTTAGAGATTTTAGAATTGATGTTGTATATGCAATGTTGGTAGAGCAAGAAGATTGGAATAAGCTATTGAAAGACAAGTTAAGAAAGACTCAATAGATAATGAAGAGTCTGGTTGATTGACATAAGAAGGAAAGACATTTTGAGGTTGGGGATAAAGTTTTGCTGAAGTTAACACTCTACAAGCAAGTAAGCATGCATCAGGGACTGCCAAAGTTACAGTTTAAGTTTTATGGCTCTTTCTTGGTTACTGATAAGTATGGAATAATTGCTCACTTGCTACAACTCCTTGTTGATGCCCATTTCTGATGGTTTTGATCCTCTCCTATAAACAATTCTAGATAAGAGGATGGCTCAACACAGGAATACAACTTGTACTCAATTGTTAGTGCAATGGAAGAATGCTCTAAAGGAAGATGTTACTTGGGAGATCTTGAAAGATCTCAAAAGGCATTATGCAAAGTTCTTCCTTATGGACACGAAAGCTCTTTAAGAGGAAAGGATTGATACTTATTAGAAAATTTGTCATTCACTCTAGAAGTTATTATGATGAAGACAATATGTTGTTTGTTTTTAATTAGCATACTTTTGAATTTTTTGACCGAATAGCATTGTTAGACTTAATGATGGTTTTGTTATTTTCTTTTTTTGTTGTAGTTTTTTTGCTGTTACCTCATTTTTAGGAATAAATGAGACACATAAGAGAGAGAAAAGAAATATAACTACATGGGCATACACATTTTTTGTGTGTGTTGTCTAGTGTGTGTATATGTGAGAGCAATTGTATTTTGTGTGTTTGCTCTCTATCAATAGAAAATTAGACTACTACTGCCTTCTCTCTTAAATTTCTTATTTTTGTTTCCTTTGGAAAATTTATTTACATCATTATCTTACAAGTATCATCTAGATAATTAGTATTTTTTTATCTTGTAGATAAGTTTCATTTATTTTGAAGAAGGAAATGGAAATAAATATCATGAGGGAAAGTATGTATAGAAATCTTTAAATATGGGTCACATAGCAAGATAGACACACGTCAACTCATTATTGAGTTAATTTTTGTTTCAACCAAACTCTACAACAAAATTAGTCTATATTAGTTCTACATTTTAGTTATCATCTTTATTTGAGTTTTTTATTTTCAGTTTGTTCTATCAAATAATCAAGAATTATTCAATAGATTTTATCTATTTTTCTATTTTTAGTAATACATTCATTTATTTAGTGTTAAAATTTCGAGTCGTTTATTTAAATTTTTAGTTTAAAATTATTCACAATTCTTTTGCATGTTTATTCGTTCGCAACTGCGACTGTAAGTTTATCTTTTCAACAAAAGAAGAGAAGCATATTTTTATTATGCTCATTTAAACATGTACAACGACAATAAATTGTTCAATGTCAAAGGTTAACATTTTCTAGAGGTAAAAAATCGAATGTCATTGTAGGGTGTTAGGGTGTTAATATCCAAAGCAACCATATACAATATAAAAAAAAATATACAATATACCATATACAATAAACCATGTATAATATAAACTCCCTCTTAATGTATGCTCCCTTATTCAACGCATTAATAGATCAAATTCATCATGTATGTCTCCCTATTTTTTGGCTTTCATAAAAAAAAAAAGAAAACAAATTAAGCCCAAATCATGTGAACATGCAATAAACATAAGCAAATAATGGCATAATCAACCAAACTTATAACATAAGAATCATAGAAATATGCAAATAAATAAACATAGTCAAAATCACAGAAGTAAATAACACATCCTTAACAACAAATAACATGGAAGAAGACAGTGGCCTAAGTAGATAGATGATGTGTGAAATGTGTGGCCCAGTTAAGTACACCCCAACACTATAAACGAGCAAAGTAATCACTAGTTTTGTACAAATCTTCTCAACGTTCGTAAATACCTTCTTAACCATCTTGCTCATAGTGCTCATGTCTCAACGAATCATTGCTCGCATCTCACCCATCTCAGTATGAACCACCTCAATCTCCCTCATATGAGCTCCTGTATCCCAAGTCCCAACATTGCTCTTCCTAGCCGAACTCCTCTTAGGAGTGACATCCAAAAGAGATGCTCCTTCATCAACAAGAGTTAGATTAAGTTTTATTGTATGAGGTTCGTACATCCAACCCTTTTCCTTTATTTTGATTAGATTCATAATTGTTAAATTCATAGTAGTGACCATCCAATTTTGTTTAAAAGGAGAAAACACTTCACTTTCAAGATCAATCTTGTTCTCCTCTAGAATATTTGTAATATGTGCTTAAAATGACTTTCCTCTTTATTTGGAGTATTGGTGGAATACTTCCTTATGAAGCAATTTCCCTTTTTGATGCATCATCCTTAGTATTAGGTAAGGAAAATTGATTTCCTTTTTGGCTTCAAGATTCCAAATTATTTCCACATCCAGGTTTAAGATATTGTTATTGTTAGCTTTCTTCGAAAAAAGTACCCTAAGTGTAGCATTTTGTACCTAATGAGAAAATTCATTGCTTCCAAGGCTTTATCACTTTTCATCACCATCAAATATCTAACTTTTTAAATTCCCTTATGAAGATCAAATTTTGATTCAATCTGTTTTTCCTCTTTTTCATCACTTGAGTCATCTTGATTTCTATTCTTTACCAAACTCTAATAATCATTTGAGCAAGTATGCCTCACTCCCCGTCACTTCATGCTAAACCAAGTGCATAGTTTATCTTTGGTAATAGAGATTACATTATATTGCTCCATTGAAACTTTGTAAAAGGTATTAAAGTTTTGTTCTTAAGTACGATGACATATAGTTCCTTCTGGGTATGTGTGCATCGCAGAAGACTGCGTTCTTGCTCTCTAGAGGCATCTTCATGGGGTGAGAAACTGCAAACACAAGTAGACTCTTGACGTGATTACTTGTTCGGATGATCCATTGAGTGGTCTCTCTTAACATATCTTTTTGTATTTTCCTTAGTTCTATCCATTTGAAGTTGTAGAAGAAATTAGGTTTCTTAAAGATTTTGTTTGATTTAAGTAAGTTAGTAGAGATTTTTAAAGAAAGAAGTATGTATTTGAGGGTTATTGAGTGTGGGTTTTGTGATTTTGAGAGTGATTTGAGCAAGAAAGGTGATATTGAGAGTGTTTTTAAAGAGAGTGGTCGACTAAGTTCTAAGGTTTTGTTGTTTAGAAAAGTATGGAGGAATGTGAGAGTCGAGTGTTATATGGAGCTGAACCTCCTTTTAGTAGACTATGTCTAGTGTTAGTCAACTAGACTGAATTCTATTAGTCAACTAGGCACCTTGTAACTCGAGTAGACTAGAAGCAAAAATCATGTTGAAACTACTCGAACTCAACTTACTTACCTAGATTTATTTTTACTCAATTAAAAAAATTGTTTCTCGAGTATACTGGGTCTAAATTTTGTGAAGTGGCTACTGACTTTAAGGTTACTTGACTAGACCTTATTCTAGTCAAATGGCTAGGTTTTATTCGATTAGAAAAACTCTTACTTGACTAAGATTATTCAAATTACTAACCAAGAGCTATTTTACTCTACCAAAAATATCTCAGACTTTTTTTTAAAACTCACTCCTAGTACTGACTTAGTGGCTTAAGTGTGAAGTGTACCATAGGACCAAATTATTGTAAAAGTGTATGTATGTATAGTACAATGTAGAAAAACAATCATGCAACACACATAAAACGTGTCAATTGTCATATTAATATCATTAAATAGTTCTTCTTTAAGTGGTTTAATTAAAATGTCCTCTAAATGTTCCAAAGTTGGTATATATTTTAAGCAAATGTCTCTTTTGAAATGATGATCACGAAGAAAATGATGTCTAATTTCAATGCGTTTAGTTTTACAATGCAAAATAGGATTTTTACTTAAAGCTTATTGTACTAATATTATCAGGGACTTGGATGTGTGTTGATACAAAATAGGAAAGTGATAACATACGCCTATAGACAACTCAGATTGCATGAAACAAATTATCCAGTACATGATTTAGAGCTTGCAGCGATTATTTTTGCTCTAAAGATCTGGAGACATTATCTTTATGGCGAGA
>CANYCX011650843.1:0-20215 GCA_948193385.1 Breynia disticha f. nivosa | reverse complement strand
ACAACTTGTTAATTGTTTAAAAAAAATTCAAAATTATGACAAAATGACACATCAACGTAATTAAATGCTCATATAATAAAACAATGACATTTGTCATCTTCTTATTCCTAATGTATGTAGGTTTAGTATACTAGTATAGATATAGATTTTTTTATTTGTCTATAAATATTCTTCACGATTTACCATTAATTTAATTTGCACAATATTTTTATTTTTTATCTATAAACTTCTCTAATAAACATTAATAAAGTTATATTATTTCATTAAATTTGAAAGCACGTCCACTTGTGCCCAATTACATGTCAAAAAAATTAATATGTTTGATTCAGTTAAATTAAAACTCAACATTAATTGCCGAATAAATTGAAAAACCCAAATGACAGTCGTCTTGACTGACAAATATAAAACGCCAACTCAGAGAATATACTGTGTATAGCGGAAATGAGGTCGAATCCACAAGGACCAGTAAATTAACTATTTGAAAGCTAAAACGAATAAACTAGAATAGCGAGAAGTTGTTTTGAAGAAAAAATTAAACTGAAGCAAAATAAAAATTAAAAGAACTCACTAAAGTAACTTAAAGCAGAATTAAAATCAAATGCAAAAATTAAAGTAAAAATATTCAATGATAATAAAATATACTCAAGATATTTTCTGATTAATTTAATAGTTTGATCATTGACACTAAAGATTAATTTATTACAACATAATAGAAGAGACTATAGACATCGACAAACGCTTAAGCGTCCAATTTATACTTAATTTATTGATATTCCCGAGACACCTCGATCGGAATATTTTCCTAGCTTAAAAATAACCCCCGAGACAACTCGATGGAATTTAATTTGTAGGCTGCATTAATAATCATAGAAACCTAATTCCTGACTAACAAATTCTAGACATCTAGATTCATTTAAGCCAGATTACTCAATTTTATTAATAATAAGACAACAATTCATTGACATTATTATTAAATTTGCTACTAAATTGTCAAGAAAATATGGAAACCCACAATTCTTAACTAGCATTATGTAATAATTATATAAAAGGACATTTTTTGAAACTCTATCTACTAAAGTAACATGTTTAGTTTGACTTCATCTAAAATAGAATATTTTAAAATTTACTTTTCTAAAATGAAAATTTTAATAAAATATCACATAAAAATAGCATCATGATTTAATTTACTAATATGACATCTTTTTTTATTCTGAAAATATTTTTTTTATTTATGTTATGTATTTTTTTTGGAATTTAAATTTTGAATTAAGTATTTAATCCCATAATTTTAGGGACACACGTTATCAATTTATGAATTTTGAATTTAAAAGATCAATGTTAGCCAAAATAACTGTTTATTGTTTTGTTTTGTGGTGAGAGAAATTAAATAACATTCTCACTTTCTTTCTTTACAACTTTGCACGATATTCCTCCATTATCAAACTTTTTACGATTTTTGAAAGAAATAATTTTTTATGTTAGAATGGTGAGAACCAAAAAATGGCTCCCAAAATATAGAAGAAAAATGCGATTGACGAAGAATCTTACTCCTTAAGCGAATTAGACGATGAGCAGCAATCGCATGAAGTATGTACTCAACGTTTTTTTCCTTTTCTGTTAATTTTTGTGTGGGTTTTTTCTAGAATAAAAAATTGACTTGGTTTATGATTTGTCCAGTCGATTGTTGAGACATGTTTTAGGGTTTTTTTACGGCACAAATCGAATGTTCTTTTTTTTTGTAATTTTTGTGTCTATTTGACCTGCAATATTTATGATCTTTTTATTGTGATTTTAATTGGAGAGTATTTGAGAGAGTGTTGGCAGAGTTTAAATTCTTGAATTGGTTAAGTTTTTACAGCAATGTGGCTATGATTTGTTGGCTGAAAGTTGTGAAATGTTGTGTTCTGTTGATGTTTGTAGTTGTCGGAGGCTATGTTAAAAAGGGGAATGAACAAGACAATCAACGATCAAGCTATCCACCTTGATTTAGTTGCCAAGGCTAGAGGCATTCCTACTGTGGAGAATTGCTTCATTGATCTTCCAGAATCGTCGAAGAATCTTCTTACACATGGGGCTCTTCATTTTTTGTGATTTATGATTTTCTTTTGTGAAGTTTGTTTGTAATGAGTCTAATTATGTATTAGAATGTCTAATAGTGTTGTAAGTTCATTTTTTTGATAATTTTGTCAGTTTCACTTGTTATTGCTGAGTCCGATTGTATGCAATGAATCTTTTTTCTTGTGTTTGACGTTTTTCTTAACCTGAAAATGGTTCCATATGTGTTTTGAGATTTTGTATGTATATTTCAATATGATGAGTCTAATTGTTTCATCATAATCTTTTTGTTTTATGTTGATGCTTACTTATGTATTTGAGTCGATATGTATCCTTTAGTGGTTTTAATTAATATTTTCTGTTTTGTATACAATTATTTAGTGATACGTATGTTTGATATGTAAATATAATTTTGTGTTCATTCGTAGATACATTTGTTAAAGAGAATTAAAAAGCTAAAACAATTTCCAAAGAGTGTTCATGTGTTGTTAATTTAATTAACTTTTTTTTTTGCAAATGATTCCATTTTTTCTGAATTTTTTTGTTCGGATTCATTTTCGGAAGATGAATGAATGCTGTAGAATCAGAACATTATGAGTCTTTTTGTGTATGAGGTTAGTGAGTTTTTGTTTTTTTGTTTTGACAAAGTGAGTTTTTGTTAGTTTGTGAACTTTGTTTGGTTTATGATTTGTCTAATTGGTTGTTGATACTTGAGGAATTAATTAACTTTAGACTCATAAAAATATTCTAAGAATAGCATTATTTGTGATCTAAGAATAGCATGATCATTTTAAAAAATGTAAATAATGTATTGGACATTATTAGACACATTTAATGTAAGAATAAACTAATATCACATAATATAACGAAATAAATAAAGAAATCATATTGTTTTAACAAAAAAAAGGGGAAAATCTAAAACTCATAACATCTGATAATTATAAAACTTGACAAACAAAAAACACCAGAAAAACTCAAAAATCTTATAATGAGTATCAATTTCACTAACATATCCATCAATCTTTTCGATCAAACCATAATAATATATAAGGGATGCAAGTCTTGTTCAATATCCGTCGACGTCAAAGGGTTTTGTCACCTTGCGTTTGCCATTCACAAAATATTCAGGGAATGCAAAAGTTAAAAACACTGCAGTCCTTGTAATAAAGGTTAAAATTAAAAAAAAATTGAAATAATAAGAATACATGAATGAACCAAAACATAGATACAAATAGACTCAAAAAACAAAAACCTTGTGTCCTATGTGGGCAACCCATTAACATGGACAGAGTCAAACTCCTTCCATTCCATCAATAATCATTGAAAAATGTGTCCAATTGTATTATCTATTACAACTATACAAAATGTGTTGTTATGTTTTTCTAATCACTAATCATGTCACAAAAACTTAATAACAGTAAAAATATTTTGAAAAATATTTTTTTATGTATTCATATAATGTGTCCTTTTGTGCTCAACATTCATTTTAAAACATCTCAAACAATAAAAAGTATTTATCAACAAATTAATTCAAACATAAGATTAAAAATTAAAAAGTTTATTGTGTCTAATTGAGTCCTTAATCTTTTGTTCCACTAACAAATTCTCTTTGAACCTTTTTAATCAGTAGATTTGGCTAAATAAAATGAAAAAGTATTCACTAACAATTTAATTCAATCATAAGATTAAAAGTAAAGAACATAATGTGTCTAATTGAGTCCTTAAAGTTTCTGTCCACTAACATTATTCACTTTGAACGTTATTAATCAGTAGATTTGGATAAACAAGACGAAAAAATTTTCTAAACTGATTTATTTTCAAACAACATTTGAGAAGAATGACACACTCGATTCAATTTTTAAAAAGTACGTGTAAAAAAACTCTGATTACATAAAAATATCAGGATCAAATGAATATAAAAACACAAAGACTCTGCAAACTTACCTTTTTTTTGTATTTTGATTTCTCTGGACCTTTCTACGCGTTGTGAATGAAATTCTGGATTTTTTGTGGTATTCTTGCTGTTTAAAAAGAGACGATTTGAGTGATAATTCTTGTGTTATGTGTGTGGGAAAAGATTTTCTATTTCTAAATTTTTGCTCTGGAGTTTAAAACAAATCTGCAGCCATTTATTATGATTTGGTTGTTACATTTTCAAATTTCAAAGGAAACAATTTCAATTGTAATTAAACTCCTTAATTTGTGCTTTAATATAAGTAATTATTTTCAAATAAAAACTGATTTGTTGGCTTTTTTTATCTCACAAATGACACATATTTTGAAATTAAAAAATCTGCCAGTTTGGTTGATGTTAAATGAAACTATGCCATTTTTGTAGTTCAAGTTTTGGGATGACATATATGTTGATACACTTTAAAAAGATGTCATTTGTGTAATTTTCCCTAGCATTATATCATCACAATAGTTAAATCAAGTGGTCATCTCAACTTAAATACTATGACAATAATAAAACCTATGAAATGAGAATTGAATAAACATTAAGATTTAATAAATAAATTCAACACAAAAGTCTCACAAACACTGAATTAATCCAAAAAATATCTCAACTAGGGCTATATTTTAGCCTAACATACTTAATCTAACACAAATCATAATTCTAGGACGAAAATAGGAATAAAGTACAAATTTATCTTCAACAATTCAAGAAATCCCTAAGAAAAGAGCTCTCCAATCATGGAAACTGGTGAAAAAAGTGGATAAGTAGTGATGGAAGCCTCGGAGATCGTGTGTGGAGTGAAAATAGTGAAGAGAATCTTGAAAGTTCTTGAGAGCTTCAAGAAAAATCGTCCCTGTGTAGCGTGGATTAAAAAATATGTGAAAGAGATTCTTCAAAATTGTGTAGAGATGTCAATAATGGCTGCCAAAATTGGTTTTTGTATGGAGATAGGTTTATTTTTTTGGGTCTTATTTGATCAAAAGGCACTTTACCAACCCTAGGAATTGATGGGCCACGTAGTCCATCTCCTTTTGGGAGGTTTGACCCGCTCCCTTAAAGTCAACTCTCACTTTAATTGATGCAGATTTTTGCCAACATTTTTTCTTATAACGGCATGCTCATGCGATCTTCATAGAATGCAGACCTGATGCTTTTTCAACACTTTAATCCTTTAGCTTTTGATTTTTCTTTCCTCAATTTTGCACAAAACAAGTCTAAATCAACCTAGTAAATTCTTAAAACACTTGAATCACATAGTTATGCTAAAAACACTAAATACGACACAAATATGCACAAATAACAACATAATTATACCTAAAATCGTGTCTAAAATACAACCCATCAAACATTCCCATATTTAGCTTTGCTCGTCCTCGAGTAAAACAAAATTTAGAACAAAGCCAAATAGAAGAACTTAGCAATCCACAACATAGAATCCAAAACTCAACCTAGCTAATCTTAGAGGTAAACTATAAGTATGTACAAACAACAATAACACATACCTCGACTTCAAAAATATAAATCACATAATATTATTTTATAAGAGATTTAATAACTATGACAATCAACCAAGAACGTGTGTGTGTGAATTAATACACACATGTTAGTAAAATAAAATCAACTATGGTGTCATCTTTAGCAAACAAGACATAACAAGAACAAGAGGCTATATAACGTAAATGTAAATCATACATGCAAGTTTTCCACCAAAGCACACAAAACACATAATAAAATTATTTATAATAAGTATTTTTATTTGTTTTTCTCATTTTTACTAATCTCTTTTGAGATTTTTAGTCTCTCCATTTGCTTCTCAGGGTATTCACTTTTGTTAAAAGCTCGAAGGTGGGCACTTGTAGTGATTCCCCCAGCTAAATGTGAATCCTATTCCAAAGTTGCTTTGCATACTCATATCGTTTAGGACATTAAAGTAGTTTTACAGACCTATTAATTTGAGTTTAACGAATAATCATATAACATAAAAATTAAACACACAATTTATTCTTAGAGGTGGAAAATACAAGTAATCTAGACATTACCTCTTTATAGCAACAATTCCAATTCATATCCAAGATGCCAAGAGATAGTCATAAGTTTTTGTTCATAGCACAACAAAATGCAATTAAGTAGTGCTCAAAATTGGTCTTTGGTTAAGTCAATAATCAAGCAAGTTGTTTGCAAAAATTTTATGCTCTTTTTAAATCAAGGCATGAATATCAAAATTTCATACTTATACTAGCTCCAAAATCATCATAGATAGCTAAATTGTATGCATTTTAACTGTAAAATGCTAAATAGCTCTAAATCGACAAAACATGATTTTTTAAAACAGGACAAGATTTTTAAAGTAAAGGGACGTTTAATAGTTGATAGATGTGTATGCAAATGAAAATAAATAGGAAGACTTATATACATTCCCATACTTTTAAAAATAACATTGTCCTCAATGTTACGTCAAAGACAAGATTAAAATAAAAATATGAATAACCTATGAGATGTAAATGACGAAATGACCAATGCATGCATATGAAAAAATGATTGGAATGAAATGCAAAATGTGGTTGATGTTCATATCGCTCATTCTCATACTTTTAAAATAACATTGTTTTCAATGGATAATTAATTTAATTCAAAAAATAAGAGTGGTTTTGAAAAATTGAGGGTTGTATATGAGAAGTGAGACATGAGCATCAACGAATGAAGAGTGACGCATAAGAGAATTCAAGTGAATAGAAAAATGTTGTCATCCATGAGATAGATAAAGAAAGGTACGATCTGGTACGCAAAATGGTATTGGAATTATTAGTGGCAGTTAATGACTCCCAAACTTGTTGCAAGCAATCACAATTCACCAAAAGCAAAACCAACCACTAACAAGCCACCATTTTCTTCCCCAAACTAAACCACTTACACGTTGACATAACCCTTCACCTACCTCATCTCTCTCAACCTTCTTGATCACTAAACTCTTCACAACACCAACCAAGAAAACCCATTTCCTCTCCTTCATCTCCAACTTAAACCACCAAAACCTCTCCTCTCACTCATTCAAAACACCACATAACCCACTATGCCTAGAATAAAACATCCTCAAAAATGCGTCGGACCTCTGCCATACCCATACCTCACTCCGTGAAACACCACAAAACCACCAATCACCATTGCACCACCGACATCAATCCCAGCACAGTCGACCATACCATCACAACTAGCCACCAAAACCCTACCATCCCCAACATCACTACCACCTTCTCCATCGCCCAAAACCTCCAACTTCAAACGCACTAAAATGACTGTAAAATGGCCACTTGAATTTTATAAAGAACAACACCAACTTAGGGTCGAGGCACTTCTAGCCAGACAAAACTGGCCACCCGCACAACCATCTTCAACGCCAACCGATGCCTAAACTTCCACTAGAAAGAAAAGCAAGCACCTACCAAATGAAGGTCGCGAAGATTTAATCAAAGAGGAATTTTTACCAATTCTGGATGAATCCATATTCACCACTAGCAATAATGACATAGAAACCCCCTCCCGGGCGTCCAAACGAAGGTCGTTGAATGCACACGGCTAGCGGTCCACAGAGCTACAGTTCGCAAACACCGCAACCCCTACACCAATTTTGCAACAGTGGCAGAGCAAACTCTCTTTCAAGCAGTCGAGGATAAAAACATGTGCCCATTTAGGTATCTCACTTCTAACACATTAAGCTCTTTAGGGATTGTTGAGAAGTGTAGGCTTTGTTTTGAGAGATTACATTTGCATCAAATAATGGACTTGTGACTGCCCGTAATGCCAATGCTAATGCGAGAATTCTTCACAACATTTAAGTTTGATCTTGCTGCCCAAGTTAACATATGGATGCTGCAGGTCATCAGTTTTTGACTTACGGGACAGACATTTTGCGTGAGCATTGTCGACTTCAATGACTTTGTGGGTTTTGGTCTAAAGAAGAAACGAGTCAAGATGTTTATGCATTCTCCTGTAGAGACTTTCCCACATATTATGACGAGAGAATCATCTACAGTGAGCTCAGCTATGACTTACAGTCATACAACCCGCGCAAATCCAAAGCCTCATTCTTGAGAGAGCCTGCCCATCGTGTATTCTAGTGCATTCTTGCCTTTAATCTTTTTGATCGAAAAGACACCTCTGGAGTTCTTAATTGATTGGAGATCTTCTTGATTTGGGAGATAGAAAAGCAAGTAAAAATGGGCATGGGTTTCATTTTAACTCACCAATTAAACGAAGTGCAGGTTCATAAGGAAAAAAGTATGTTCGTAGGTCTGTTGACCACATGGTTGGCTAAAAAACTTACGGGTTTCAACCCACAAGCACAGGAGATTCATACAGCCCCATCTCATCTCGAGGAACTCACTCTCAATGCCTTGGCAAACATGAGGATCATTCGCTGGACCACTGACAACACAAATTGGATATTTGCAAACTCTGCACCTGCTGCCAGTGAGGAAACACCACCATTCGAACCACCTACTGCACATGATTCTAGCACCATACAACTTCAACAACTATCTGTGCAAGTCGGTAGCCTACAGTAAACCGTGGACTGCCTTACAAAGGAAATTCTTCACTTTATGGCCAGCCACGACGGGCATTAATAGAGTAGTCCTTCCTTTCCTTCCTAAAGTACTTTTAATTGCTTATTTTGCCTATTTTGTTGCCTTGGAAATTGTTAAATGGCATATAAAAGTATAGGAATAGATCTAATGTTTTGTGACGGTTCAGGTGCAGATGGTCCTTACTCTTATTTTGATAATTTGTTTTATTGTCTGTATTTTGGTAGACGATGTAGGAACTTATTTGTAGCAATAGTCATAAATTGTCTATCATCTAGAACATCTTGACAGACAGATTGTAGAATACCATGAACATATAAAAAAAATTAAAATATATATATATATCCGTTGGAACCGCCGGTTCCAACCGGAAACCGGCGGTTTAACCGTCGGTTGAACCGGCGGTTAAACCGCTGGTTCACGGTTCACCTAAGAGGTGAACCGTAACCGGCCCGCCCAGGGACCGGTTTCACCCGGTTAATATTCAGAATGTTACATATTAGCTGTAAAATAATATGTGATCATACACTTATTTATCGTCATTTTACGACGAAAAATATTCAGAATGTTACATATTAGCTGTAAAATAATCAGGAAATACTTTATTTGTTATAAAATTTACCAAATCAACATACAATGGGTTGCTCTTCATTGGCGTTGGATGAATTAGGTTGATAGTCCCAGTTTCAGTACCACTGTATGCCCATGCCGTATTCACAAAATGCAGCTGTTCGTCCGAAAATTCAGCACGAATGTCAAATGGTTGTCCGGGCAGTGTGGCAGCCTACCGGGATGGTCTGTAACCAGATTCTCACTCCCCTTTTTGTCCCGAATCTCTATGTCAAATTCTTGTAATAGTAAGATACACTTGATTAGTCTTGGTTTTGCATCCTTTTTATTCATCAACTGTTTCAAAGCTACATAATCAGAATAAACAATAATTTTATTCCCCAATAAATAACAATGAAATTTTTCTAAGGCAAAAACAACAACTAAAAGTTCTTTTTCTGTGGTAGAGTAGTTTATTTGAGCACTATCAAGTGTCTTTGAAGCATAGTAAATGATGTGGGGATCAAGTCCTACTCTTTGTCCAAGAACTGCTCCAATAGCTTGATTACTGGCATCGCACATAAGCTCAAATGACAGATTCCAATCTGGTGGCTTTATAATAGGTGTTAAATTAAGTGTTCCTTTAAGGTTTCAAAGGCCTTGCGACATCTATCGTCAAAGTTAAGCACTACGTCTTGTTGTAAGGAATTACTCAAAGGAAGTGCAATCTTGGATAAATCCTTTATGAACCTGCGATAAAAACCTGCATGGCCAAGAAAGAACGAACATCCCGCACAAATGTAGGGTAAGGTAAAGAATGTACAATATCAATCTTAGCTTTGTCAGCCTGTAACGTCCTAAAAATAAAATAAGTTAAATAATATGCAAAGTGAATTAAATCATAAATGAAATAAAATAATAATAATAATAATAATAATAATAATAAAAGGAATTGATAAATGACAAAAAGATATATATATATATATATATATATATATATATATATATATATAGCATAAGGAAAATGTTGGCATCCAGAAAGAAGTATATGTTGTGCTTGAATGGATTGAGCCATGCCATGAAAAGGACATTGAAGCACGACGTGTTCTTGGCTGGCCAAACCGTGCAATAAAAATGAAATTGGCACAAGACGTGTCAATTGTTGGATTGGGTCGTACCCAACATTGGTGGCACGCTTGAATGGCACGAATTGTGCCAATTTTTGAGTGGGTCATGTCGAGGTAAATTATAAACGGTGTTCAATTTGTAAAACCTCATCCTTACAGAAACATGGTGGAAAATCGAGAGAGAAACTCTAAAACCCTAACATCTGAATGTGGGATTGATTCTTAGTGAGATTAAAGGAGTTTTAGAGAAGATGATTCTATACAAGGTAATTTTTGATTCTCTAAATATTTAAGTACATGTTTTGTGGTTTGGACAGTATAAGAAAGATTACCACTTGCAGATTGTGAGAGAAAATAAGATGAATGGTATGTAGAATTGATGCAATTACTTTGAGAGGAGGTTTAATAACTTGGTGAAATGAATTGTGATGCAGTAACTTGGCAAGTATGAATTACTGTGAATGAATGAGAGTGAAATTGAAGTAAGTCAGAAAAGAATTGGAGTATGCAGGGAATTTAGCTTTTTAATGGGTTATGGAAATTAAGGCAAGTGTTCTACCTTTCTTAATTGTAAGTGGTTCTTCCCCTTACTAATATTTGTGTACCCTTACTAATATTTGTGTATGAGCTTATATGCTTATGGATATAATAGATTTTATAAGTATTCTTCTACTTATGATGAATGAAGAATATGAGAGCAAGATTGTGCATAAATTAATATGATTGTATAGTGAGTGTCATCACGTGCTATAAGGTATTTCTATATGTGTGAATTCATTGAGATAATAGTTATGAATTCTTATGGGGAATTCTTAATACATTCAAGAGGTGGTATGCCATTGATGTTTAAGAGAACAAGCTTGGCGAATGCTTATGTGCTTAGGAACTTATGAAAGAATTGAAAAGATCATATAAATGATTTCCTAAGTGTCCATACACTTATCCTTGTTAAAGTAAGAACTATTATGTTCTTAAGAAACATAAATGAATAAGTAAATAAGCTATGAAAGCTTAATTAATTAAAGAAAGAAATAAGCAATGCTCATGTGTGTATTATGTATGATTCTGGCTTAATTGAGTACTATGAGCATGTTTGTAAATGTGATATTGTGGTATTGAAATGGCATGATGAGATTGTGTTAGCATGATGTTCATATGATTTATATATGAACTTTACTTGTTTGTTTTGTATGCTTTTATGGCTATATGCCTTTTTGATATCATGTTGTTAGATGAGTGATATCTTATTTATTTATAAGCATGGACTTACTTTGTTATTGAGCATACATGATATTGATTGAGATTGTGTTGGGTATGCTCTGTTTGGTTATATGCCTATTGATGTTATGTTGAGCATGAAATTTGCGTGTGGCATTTATTGAGCATAAGACTTGCTTGATGGGAGCATACATATGAGATTATATTGTGGCCATTTGGATACATATATTCATTCATTGTGTTGCATAATTTGTGTAACACTGGGCCTATTGATTATATTGCGTAAGACACGCACCATTGGTTGAGAGATTCCCAACATGTCGGTTGAGAGATTCCCAAGGATTCTGTGATTTATTCACGATGCCGAGTGAGACACTCGATCCCGCGTGAGACTCGTGATGTCGGTGAGACGCCGATGTATGTAAGCCCTGGGCATTCATATATGTGTGTGTTTGAGATTCATTTGCATACACATGATTCATTGCATACATTTAGCATGATTTATGTTGCTATTTGGATATGTATGCTGATTTCTATATGATGAGATCTCATATATGGTATGTGGAAATGTTTACTTTGAGAGTGACATGATGAGATTTCATGTGTTGATTAAGTTAGTATGCTTGAGATGATTTTTATATGAGTATGGTTGTGCTTTGTTTTGATTGAACTCATGGTAAGTATGATATACTGAGGTAGTATATGAATCAAAACACTTCATTAATACTCAACGAATATCAAAACAGAATCGAAAGGGTAGAAAGAGATACTCAGCACGTCATCATGTTGATCAGCACGCGTCGTGCTATTTAGATAAACTGGAATAGTTTACGAGCATGTCCTCGTGCTCAAGGAGGCACGATCGTGTTTCCTGGTAATGATATGATCGAGCATGGCTCGTGTTCAAAACTACACGACGTGTCGTCTGGGAATGAAAGATGAGCACGCCCTCGTGTTCACCAGTACGACATCTTGTTGTTCCTCTACACTCATTTAAACAGCAAATTAATTACACTTACTGAGTATTTTATACTCACCCCCATTTGTTTGTCTACATGTTGTGCAGGTATAACAGGATTTTCAAGAGGAGGAGTCGAACATGTGTTTAGCAAATTGAATTTGTTTTATATAAAAGAGTTGTATTGAGCAAATTGGTGTTTGATACATTCATGAAATTGATTGTTTTTCTTATAACTCTTTTATGTTTTCAGGTTTTTACGAGTGATTGGAAAATACTATTTTAAATTTTGAGCTCCACATTTAATGGTATCAGAGCAGGGATTAGATATCCCTAGGAAGATACATTGTTTTCGAGTCTTATGAAATTTGTTGTTTTGGAAAAATAGTGACTTGGGTTTTGAAAACTGTAAATGGTTTAAGAAAATCGTTGTGCTTCGACCTCGTGGAATCCTCGCATTGATAAGGTATGGTTAAATACCTGTAAGCTAAAGGTTCTTTGTGAACGATATAGATGTATATGAAAATACGTTATCATAAAAGTGATGACAAAAGTCATTCATAGTACTAAGCGAAACCTCAAGAGAAAACTATTGGTCGAACATTTCGACGAGATATCAGGGTGTGAGGCTCTGAAAGAAAAAAAGCTCAAAACGTGTATTAGGCACAAATGCAATTGCCTTTCACAATACATGTTTGTTCTTATGATGTTGGGTAGTGAATAAACTAAGACTATCGTAAAACAATTAAGTGTGTTTAAAACACGAATTTGATGAAATAAGTGACTTAAATCAGAAGAACGGAGTAAAACCATACAAATGTGATATGTTCGGGATTAGAACATATGAATAAGATTACGTAAATGATAAGGTATGCTTAAATGGTCCTGTAATGGATCGAGAATTTGCAACTAATACGATTTCGTGTCTGAAAAAGTTATTTCAAGTTGAACTTGAACGAATTATTTTCATGTGTTGGCATGCCTTCATGTCGATTGGTGTTTAAAAACAAACCACGTTCACTTAAAAACACCAGTGTAAAGCATTAACATATGTTAAGTGTTAATGGAAAGATAGAAAAGTTACTTCTTAAATGAAGTAAAAATGATTTCAAATGCACGATATGGTGCGAAGTATGAAATGTTTAAGATACGGTAGATGTGAGAAATGTCTTTGTAAAGATGTAAATGAAAGTATAAGAGACAAATTTAATTGTCGAAGAAAAGAGGAAAATCATTCAAAAGAAGGGATCTATAGTAGATCGATATGCGATGTTTTTGCGAAATACTAGCAGACATATGATATTATGATGTGTTCACGTGCTATTATAAGAACATGGTGGTCAAGAGACATAATGAGATAATTACTATTGATCTTAGTGTTCTTGAGCATACAATGTTTAAGGCTTGTTCTTGGTGATAATATGTAGGAAATGGTTAAAGGTTATTGCTAGAAGGAAGTGTGTATATGGAGTATCTATGGTATCAGATAACTCACCGTAAATGCTAGCAATAAGATTTATTTATGAGAGGTAATTGGCCTTAAACAAAATCTGAATTTGGCAACCCATAACTGCGACATCCTTGTATTTTGGTGGCACGACATTGTGTTGTTTGGAGATGCAGAAGCACGCCCTAATGCTCTAGCAAAATTGACCTCGTGCTGGATGATTTATGAGCACACCTTTGTGCTTGAACAAAATGATCTCGTGTTGGCTATACATATTTCTGTACGGAAGATAATGAACAAGATCAAATACATAGTATATCTTGTGTGAAATACTATGAAAATTAAAAGCACAAAAGAATACAAGATTAACTTCTATAAACCATTGATGTGTAATCAATCATAAACATAGAAGCAATTGCATTCAAAAATGTAAAATCATAGTACTTCTGATAATTCTAAAGAAACAAATTCAACAGAGATTGAGGATATAAACTTAAGATCAAATTTCGGGGACGAAATTTCTTAAGTGGGGGAGAATTGTAACGCCCTGAAAATAAAATAAGTTAAATAATAGGCAAAGTGAATTAAATCGTAAATGAAATAAAAGAAATTGATAAATGACAATAAGAGATATATATATATATATATATATATAAGTATAAGGAAAACGTTGGCATCCATAAAAAAAAGTATATGTTGTGTTTGAATGGATTGAGTCGTGCCATGAAAAGGACATTAAATCACGACTTTTGCTTGGCTGGCCAAACCGTGCCGTAAAAACAAAATTGGCACAAGACGTGTCAATTGTTCGTGCCCAACATAGGTGGCACGCTTGAATGGCACGGATCGTGCCAATTTTTGAGTGGGTCTTACCGAGATAAATTACAAACGATGCTCGATTTGTAAAAGCTCATTCTTACAGAAACATGGTGGAAAATTGAGAGAGAAACTCTAAACCTTAAAATCTGAATTTGGGATTGATTCTTGGTGAGATTAAAGGAGTTTTAGAAAAGATGATTCTATACAAGGTAATTTTTTATTCTCTAAATGTTTAAGTACATGTTTTACGGTTTGGACAGTATAAGAAAGATTACCACATGCTGATTGTGAGAGAGAATAAGATGAATGGTATGTAGAATTGATGCAATTACTTTGACTGGAGGTTTAATAACTTGGTGAAATGAATTGTGATGCAGTAACTTGGCAAGTATGAATTACTGTGAATGAATGAGAGTGAAATTGAAGTAAGTCAGAAAAGAATTGGAGTATGCAGAAAATTTAGCTTTTAATGGGT
Organism: Breynia disticha f. nivosa; assembly: GCA_948193385.1. Taxonomy (NCBI): domain Eukaryota; kingdom Viridiplantae; phylum Streptophyta; class Magnoliopsida; order Malpighiales; family Phyllanthaceae; genus Breynia; species Breynia disticha. Next base: position 5,030 of record CANYCX011650843.1, on the reverse strand, counting down.
TATGAATATTAAGGTAAGTGTTCTACCGTTCTTAATTGTAAGTGGTTCTTACCCTTACAAATATTTGTGTATGAGCTTATATGATTATGGATATAATTGATTTTATAAGTATTCTTATACTTATGATGAATGAAGAATATAAGAGCAAAATTGTGCACAAATTAATATGATTGTATAGTGAGTGTCATCACATGCTATAAGGTATTTCTATATGTGTGAATTCATTGGATAATAGTTATGAATTCTTATGGGGAATACTTAATACATTCAAGAAGTGGTATGCCATTGATTTTTAAGAGAACAAGCTTGGTGAATGCTTATATGCGTAGGAACTTATGAAAGAGTTGAAAAGATCATACAAATGATTTCCTAAGTGTCCATTGATAGCACCTTATTTTGACATATTTTTGTGATTGATTTTATATTGTCATTTTGTTATTTTGGTACGAAAATATGTCGTTTTTATTTATATTTGTTTCTTATTTTGTAGGATGACATGTGCACCCCTGTTGGATCGTAAAATGAAGAAAATGGCAGGAAAACATCATAAACAGGGGACTACGCGTGGTCGTTCCAAAGAACGCGTAGTCTTCAACGATAGTGCATGAGCACCACCTGTGTTGCCTTGAAATCAGTTTACAATGCATATGAGGACGACCCGTGTTGATCAACACCCCCATAGGCACGACCTCGTGTTGATCCCACACACCCCCTGTTCATTCAACACGGCCATTGTGTCACTTAAGCACGACCGTGTTGAACTGCTGTAATTTGAAATCAACTTTAATTCGACCTGATATCACCATTACATATTCATATAATTCACATACCATATCAAGACATCCAATTTACATTCACATCCATCTCAAACAAACATCATATCTCACATGTATATGTATGTATATATATATATATATATATATATCAACTATTACATAAAATCATAACATACAATCATGCAAAATGCAAATGTAGCAACTCCTAAATGGCATCTAAGGAGAGAATGCATCGAGTAACAGTTGACCCACCTGAACACTAGCACAACTCTGTACGCTATCTCAAAAGTCTATCCACATTACTATCTGTACCTGAAATCAAAATATACAATCACAGTTGGTGAGTTGCGGGCTCAGTGAGTAATCATTTAATCCTTAATTATACAATCATATGCAACTTCCTGATCACCTTTAAATCATACTTTTTATATTTTTTTCTTATCTTTTTTGTTCAAGTTATCTATAGTAATAGTCATATTCATATCTTGAATGTGATAAATCAAAGTCATGCAACATGTCAACCGAAGCTATAAGTGTTGTATAACTATCAGTCGAAGCTATAAACTATATATATATATATATATATATATATATATATATATATATATATACAAATCACGTTTATGTACCTATTCGCATTTCATTTTGCATTTCATGTACCTGTTTCATTTTGATCATATAATTCCATTTTTAACAATTCAGTTACATAAATCTATCATTTTCGTATTAATTACTTTCGTATCCACCTTTCAACATTTAAGTCGTAACCACATATATCAATTAATTCGCCATTCATAACTATCTTTTACGACTATTAAATAGTGAGTTAGATTACTCACCTCCTAGCTGAAGTACTCGGACCGATATGTGCCCAAACTCTGTCATGCGTGTCTAACATGTCGTCCTATATAACCATTCATACAATTCTTTATCACAATCAATTCCACAACATAATAATATGCATGTTCCTAACCTAATCCTAACAATTTCTAACTAAATTCTTCGTAAATATCTAATCAACTTTGTAATTATTAGTAATTACCTTTACAGATTCCCGATACTGACTTATATATCGATACCCAGCTTACTCTTAAGATCATATTCGTATCTTTACGAATGATTTCCACCAAAAATATCCTCTCTCTTTCTAACTCTCGGCTTCTCTCTCTTTATTTTGAATGAATTTTGTGTTCTGTTTTGAGCTATTCAATTTTCTGATGACCATCACAACCGTGTTGGCATTGGCACGCCCCGTGCTAAATCCCGTGCTAAATACCCAGATCCCAGCTCATGCTTCAATTTCCAACTTTCTCGCATGTTTAACAGATCAACACGACCCATTAACTATTTAAACAGCCTCGTGCCCATCAACACGTCCATCGTGTCATTTAACACTCCCACCGTGTTGATGTTCTTTTTTCCAAAAAAATGATCGTGCTCTTAATTGGCACAGTCGTGTTTATGATTTTTCCAGTGAGCACGGCCACCGTGCCAATAGCACGCCCCGGTGCTGCAGGCTGCAACTTAGCATTTTCTACTCAGCACCTCTTCTGTGCTCAATCGTGCTGTCATATCTTAGTTCTAACATCTTTTAATTTATAATTTATTCATTTAAGTTTACTTTCATTAATCATTTTACTAATTACGGGAATTTAGAATAGGAATGTTACAACCATTGTCAAAAGTGTCCCGCCAACAACGTGCCAAATTGTTTGCCTCTTTTTTGGAAAAGGCGACAAATGTCGTCCTTTCTTGCTGCGAATGCTCAAAACCGAGTTAAAAAAATGCGAGCATGCCATGAAGTTTTAGTTTTCCATAAATAAAAATGTGCAAAATCCGAATTTCTAATCAAACAGTTGATAAATGAGAAAAATAGGACGATCTTTTTCCCAAGGGTCATTGATTCAATGGATTCAAATCATCAAATGACAATAACTAATAACAATAGAAATAAAGATGAAAAATTTCAAAAATAAAAGGTGGGCAATGGCTCGAGAAAATAAAAGCAGAGCTTGAATATTGCTGTCAAATGTGTGTCCTTTCACATTGAATTTCTTCTTGTATTTATAATGGTCTCCTCTTTTGGCAGATAATCTACTTTCCTTTAGCAAAGACCAAATATTCTCCTTGATTTATCTTGTTGTAAAATAAATCATATATTTCTCTTATATTTTGATTTTATTTTCTTGTCTTGGTGCATTAATTACACATTATTTCCTACCAACTTGTTCGTAATGGGATCAAGCTTATCCAATTAATTTGGTCCGAAGACCAAAATTATTTTTGGTGTAAACGGAGCTTTAAAATCTATAGATTGAGGTAGAGGAATATCATTATGGATTAAGATCTTTGATTGCACTTGGTTAACAGATGCACTTTCCTTGTTTAGAACTTCGTCTGCAACTATGGCAGTTGGCCTTTGTGTTATTGTCTTATGTGTCCTAGGGACAATCAATTTTTGGGCTTACGGAAATGTGTGCTCAGCTTAGGATTCATCTTGGAAGGCATACTTAGGCTTTCATTATTAGGAGCAAACGAGGGTTTCGGCTGGGGGCGTCACCTGAATTTGGAGCTGGATTATCTTCTGCAGAGATTCCTTTCTTTCTAGAATCATTACGTTGACTGGAGTTTGGAGAGTTTTTTGAAATTCCTTGATTTTGCATATATGCCATATTAGGCTTTTTTCCAATCTGAGCTGCATCTGTAAGGGAAGAGATTGTTTTATTAGATAATATAATGTAACGTGAGCCACTGTTTACCTTATTTATTCCATTATTTTCAGCATTGGCATCTGCACTTCCTTGTTCGATGCAAGATTTTTTGTTGCCGCCCATGGACAATTTTTGGCCACGCCGACAAGTGTTTTGTGCTATCATCCAGCTTCCATAGGGGGTTGCTAACATTGGAACTTTGTCAGATTTTTTGCCTCTATTCTGATCGCTCGTCTCCATGTTTGCTTCAGCTGAGGGTTCTCTGGTCAAATCCTTCGGCTGAGATTCCATCAACTTAGCACATTCTTTTTTATTGTGGCCAAATATTCCACATTCAAAACATATAGTGTGGAGCCCTTCATACTCTACTCGGTGTACCTTATCATCAAAAATAAATTTTAAGATCAATGGTTTATTGAGATCAAGCTCTACACTGACTCATGCAAACTTCCCATGTGATGCCCCAAAGGTGAATTCATCAACTCGTAAAGTCCGACCTCTCATATTTCCCAGTCTCGCCAGAATATGGTTATCGTAAACATATAGCGGGAGACTCGAAAAACGAGCTCATGCCACTATTTTGTGAAGCTTTGCATCGTGCACGCAGAACTTTGGGTACCATCGTTGTTGTGACCCCCAAATTTATATACCACTTACGTATTTTTCCCCTTCTCGTCAAGTGATACTCAAATTTGGAAATCAAGTTTTTGTTATAATTTGGTGTAAGTAAAACATAAAGGAGATAATATTGGGAGGAATAAGTTTGAACTCATTTATAATAAACATGCACATTTCATCAAAATCATTTACAAATGTTCGTGAAGGCCTGAGCCCAATACAGTAAGAGATTACAAAATATTTCAGGTTAGGAAAGAAAAAGAACCATAGAAATCCTATTTCATTCATAACCTGACAAAATAAAAATGCACTATGTATGTTTCGTCATGTACAAGATATCATAAATCGACACAGTGCATCGCCCACCTCTACCTCTCTTGCAGCAAGTCCCAAATTGGAGCAACACTTACCACCTTCGCAATCCAAAATATACCTTCCTTGATTCCTGCCGAGCGTGGCAGGTATAAAACGAGTGAGTTATGACACTCAATAAGCAACACAACCATAAATGGTCAACTCTCATGCATTTGTATGTTTAGCCACAAAGTATAGCCATATTCGATAAATTTTATCTTCACACCAAAGCATTAAATAATCAAACACGCTCACAATTCATTGGATTCAATAAACTCTTAAACAATCATTTCATAGTGTGATGAACAGTGTCGAACGGTTTGGGAAACGGATTGGCTAAACCCTTCTTCAAAACGTTTGGTAATTCTGTCCAGACATCAAATCCAAACTGTTAGTGGAACGATTTGGCTAGACCGTTCATCAGACCGTTTGGTTGTTCTGGATTGTGCAAAATTGAAACGGTGTGGGGACCGGTTTGGCTAAACCGTTCTACAAACCGTTTGGCTACACTAGACTGCGTAAACATCAGAACGGGTTGGAGACCGGGCTGGCTAAACCGGTCTCCTTCCCG
>CANYCX011650576.1:0-14030 GCA_948193385.1 Breynia disticha f. nivosa | reverse complement strand
GGCCTGGAAAGCCGAAGGTTCCCCTGCGCATGCAGCTAAATATCCAGTAAGGATCGATTGCTGAGTATTTGTTAATATTCACCTTTTATTTCGCTGTTAAATATGTGTAGATCGTTAGAAGCAGCTGGGATCTCTCTCTTTTGGCAGCGAAGTACGCGTGTGTGATACGAGGCTGTTAGGTCGGCATCCGGATTCATTTTGGATTTTACATTTTGATTTTTGTACGGCCTTACACATGATAGTATAGGCTTATTTTGGCATTTGCATTGTTTTAAACCGTGAACCTCGTTTTCCGCACTCTAATTCTATCACACTTTTGTATTTGACCGGTTTAAAGAGAATGCATGTATGCCACCTTCAGTCTTATATTCATCACATATGTTATTTCATCTTTTGGATTGTAAATGTTGATTTCAAATTTGTTGCCTTGTAAAAAGAAAAAAATATGGTCCTAAAATCGTATTTATCGAAAATGGATTGAATCGAATTTGGGGTTCACACGATGTGTGTGTGGTTGTATTAATTGTGCAGATCGGCTAAAACATCCTATACTTATTACGTATTTAATCATGTGATTAACCTCTATAATACTTAATATGCAGAACATTTAAAAATCTTTTTCTTTAATAATACTTTTATAAAAATCATATGTCAAGTATACGTATAAAAGTATACACGCTCGACCTGTAGCTCAGTCCAGAACACGGCTCGTGTTAGTGTAATACGTTCCATGGGCATGGCTTCGTATTATACTACCATGTTCCTATTCATTTGCAATGCATAACTCATGTTTTTCAGGCATGGTTTGTATGCAACAACTGTATCGCTGAAATCAACCAATTGTCAACCTGTTATAAATCATACCTACTTATTTCATTTCATAAAACAATCATTTCATATCATCTGTATAAATCTTTCATATAATCATAAAAACACACATATCATACAACAACTATATATACATATAATTATACATATAATTCTGTTTGTCTGTAGAGAGAGAAAGTGCTAAGGAGCGGCAGCTGACCCATTAGCTGGCATGTCACTATGATCATTCATTTACCACCTGTTCTTGAAATAAAAATTGTAGTTCTATGAGTTGCGGGCTCAGTGAGTAATCATTTATAAGAATTTATCCATAATCTATCTATTTATTTAAGTATGGAACTTATCTTTGATTTCTTTATATCAAAATATCTTATTCTTGTCCTTACTACTCATATGTTATGTAACTTGACTCATATTTGTTTTTCCTATCTGTTCAATTCATATCATCCTTTCCTTTATAATCAACTTATCTTTCATATAATCACGTATATCCTATAATCATGTAATCACGTATATATCCTGTAATCATATATTCTTTCATATAATCATATAACTCATTTCATGTAATTAGTTGAATTCGGTAAAATATTTATGTGATTTCATCATACAACGTAAAACAACATATAACTGTAACTGTAAACTGTATAATCTTCCTCTCCACTTCCTCTCTATGATCGTTCATTAATCATCAATCCAATTACTATCAATACCATATCATATATCATAGCATATCATATCACCTCACCAGTACCATCTCATATATCATGTATACTTCCTGTGACGCCAAAATTTTCAAAGTTTGTTTTGAAATAAATACAAATTTTGCACCCATTTTTTTTTCTTTTAAAACATAATTCATAAGAGAGAGAAACTGAAACATAGTTTTACAAAACATGGAATGCAAACCAGAGTGGCACCATACACAAAGTATCTCAAAATGCAGAAGCGAATAAAACGGTTTGCATGCTACGTTTAAATTTGAAATAATCATCAAAGTTTCCACATGCATGTACAACCAACATAATCCAAAACTATCAGAGCTCGACCTTTAAGAAGTATCACACCGCTAACCTCGCCGCTCACCAAGTCCCGTCCCTGGTACCTGTCACTCTACACAAAATCCAGCAAAACACAAGTGAATACTTTTAAATACTCAGCAAGGCTGTCCCTCAGTGTCAGTACATGCTGGGGTGCAGGGGAGTCCTCGGCCATTCCGGCCTATCCTCCCTAATGGTGCCCTAAAGCCATACCACAACGAAGTAATTTATGTTTATACATTCCTTTTTATATGTTTAATCATTGAGGAATCCAGCCCAGGTCATTAGGGTACTTTAGATATACATTAGGATGTTATTCGGTCAAATTTAAGGTTTCTGCGTCAAATTAACGTATGTTTATTTTGGCACTTAACATACGTTATTCTGGGCCTTGTTTCCAGGTTGAATAACGTATGTCATGCCCAAAATAACGTATGCCAAGCCTTGCTAACGTATGTTTATTTCTAGAATAAACATACGTTATTTTCTTCAGTGCAATCTGCCCGAAATTTTCCTAAGTTTCTTCATACATACACTTATTCGTTCCTTAAGTATTCTAAACACTCATAAGGCATCTGATAGGACCAAATATGCACATTTATTCCACTTATTTCTAGTTGATTTTCATGTCATTTTAGTAGATAAACCATGTAATTTTATAAGTTTATGTTTGTTTTGGTATTATCTAGGTTTGATTGAAGAACATGAAGATTTCGTTAGGTTTTGATGGAAAATAAGGCACATCGAGCAAGGGCATTATGGTGGCATGAAGACATGAGTTCCAAATCTAAATCAAGGCACATTTCTTTGGCTAAAATGCGTATTTGGATCATGCCAAGGCAAGCCAAGAAGTGCGGTGCAAATAATAAGTGTTTTGAGCTCGCTGGACAACATCCATACAAGTTAAATATACATTCAAATCATCATTCTTAGTCATTTATACATGTAAACAACACATTATATCATGAATCAATTCAAATCATACACATCCCTAACATACAGACAAGCATCAAGGATAACATTCCACAACTCATACATATTTCCAAACAACATACCATATCAACCAAACCATCATCACATCATTCTCTTCTTAATTAACAACTTACATCTATCATTTAACATCATCCTCACACTTAATCATCCAACAAGGAATCCACATACACTTATAAGATTAAACCACAATCATAACTTCAACATAACCATATTAACACTTATCATGCCAACCGACATTCAACACCATTTGTACACATAAATTTATCCATTTAGGTCATGTTCATTTTTCCTCATTTCATCAAGATTCATACAAGCTCACACAATTTCCTACAACCCATATAGTTTATTATATAATCATCTCACCATGCAAGAGCCCATTTCATAATAAACACCGTTCATGCTCGTATCATACTTATAAGCCATACACATTCATTTTCACACATTAAGTTATTCAACCTCACATTCAAAATTCCATAAGCACATATATTCATAACATTCCAACTTCCTCACATAATATCCATGAAAGGAAAGTATGAGTGCATACATGCGAATGCAAATGAAATCATACAATGCATGCCTCAGGGACTCATTTCGTTTAACGTGCACGTGAGAGATTAACTCTCATAGTTAGCAGTACCCCTTTTTATGAGCTTTTAGCTCGATTGGCCATACCCCTTATATATTGAGCTTTCGCTCGATTTTGGCAATACCTCTTTATATGTTGAGCTTTCGCTTAGTTTTGGCAATACCCCTCTTATATCATTGAGCTTCTGCTCGATTTTGGCAATACCCCTTAATATATTGAGCTTTCGCTCGGTTTTGGCAATACCCCTTAATATATTGAGCTTTCGCTCGATTTTGGAAATACCCCTTAATGAACATGTAATTATGACCATCACATGTTTATATGACATGCTTGTACACATTGCAATCTATTTCAATAATCCATCACCAACATAACATTTTCATCCAATCAGTTGCACAACACATGCTACTAACAATGTTCACATATTTGGTTCCCAAGAACCCATTTCTCAACAACATAACCATCAAGCATACACCATCCTTCCATCATAACAATCATAAACACATCAGAATTTACATTCATCACCACAAGCGAACATGCATGTAACCCATTCTCATTAGTAAGCATCCATTCAATATTATACGCTCATAAGTTTTCTCAAGCCACCATCAAGGCACTCACACATTTCTAATACCCATTCCACGGGATTACAACACATTTCAAACAAGCCAACCAACAACATTCAATCAATTCGCACACATTTTATCTCATTAGTAGCCATTTTGCACATAACATACTCACTTACATTCTTTCTCACACAATTTCCTTTTTAATTCACATAAAGAGTTAATTATGCATACATTGAACAATCATTCATAATCAAATCGCATCCAAGTAAGCGGCAAAAGCACTAACCTCAGAATCCAAGGCCTGATTCGTCGTCGGATCCTCGATTCAGGTTTCGAATGCCAACACGTACACACATTAGATCACATTTACTACCATTTAACATATAATGTATCTTGTTTCAATCTTCCCTACTGATTTTTCCTGAAATCCCAAAATTCACCTAAAACCCTAATCTCTCAAATGTCCCAAAATCTTATGTTTTAAGGTTAAAGGCTTGTGGAATTGTAAACTACAACAAAACCCCATTAAAACCCTACCAAATGCAGCTATTTCCAACCACATTTCAGTTCAAAATCACGAATCTTACCTTCTTTCTCGTCACCTAAAGACCTAGCAAGAGGAGAGATGGATTTGGGGCTCGATTCGCTGTTAATCCTTTGAAATCTTGGTGTTTGTTGGTAGGTTTAATGTTTGGGAAGCCTTAGGAATGGGTTTGGGGAGTTGGGAGAGTGTTTGAGGGGTTGTGGGGTGTTTTTGGCTCTGTTTGGAATGTTTTCGGACATTTAATGACATGTCCAGACCCCCAATAATGTATGTTTATTTTGAAATTAACGTATGCTAACAAAAATGTAGATGTTTGGAATTTCAGTATGAATAACGTATGTTTACTCAAGGAGTAACATACGTTAATCATCATTAACGTATGTTAATGTATCCATTAACATACGTTAATTCCCTCTAGACAGCCTTTTCCAACTTTTTCGACTTCCTTCGATCACCCGACACCTATATACTTATACATACATGTTTATAACTTAAAATACGCATTATATCAACTTGATTAACATCAATTAACATTGAATTTACATGTTTAATCAAATTCAAATCAACCCAATTAAACATCCACTTCTACATTGTTCAACCTCCCATAGTTCATACTTATAACCATAACACTTACACTCATCTCTATACCCTATATTCCAACTAACAATCTCATTGATACACATACATAAGCCATTTAGTCAATGATCATGTTCAAAACTAACCACAACACAATCAAACCATCTCATTTAAATTCACTTGTTTCTTAACTCATATAATAATGCAATATTCAAGCAATTCGAAACACTTCCCAACTTAAACACTTAATTAAATTCAATTCACCACAACTTTCCTTGTACATGTGAAGAACTAAACAACACCCACACGTATTTCATTCAAGGTTATTAACATTCATTACTTTGGTTTTCAACTAGGGCTTACACAACTTCCTCGGCACACGTAAGGAATCGGACAACATAACCACACCAATCTCATTCCTATTCCTAGTAATTTCCCAAATTTAGAATGGATGAATTTCTGGGGAGTTACACTTCCTCTTCGATTCCTCTTTGTGATCGATCATAAATCACCAATCCAATCACCACTAATACCATATTATATTAGGTACCTTATCATATTAAGTATAATATCATATAACATATACTGTATTTCGTATCACACAATCGTATAACATTCCTAATTGCATTTTTGTTTTGTTTTTCATTTCATTTCTTATGTATCTTTTGAAATTACAATGCATATGCCTCGAGAAAAATTAGACCACATGAGAGGAATTATCCAGTGCATGACTTAGAGCTTGCAACAGTTGTATTTGCTCTAAAGATTTGGAGACATTATCTTTATGGTGAGACGTTTCAGATTTTTATTGACCATAGAAGTCTAAAATACTTGATGACCCAGAAAGAACTGAATATGAGACAAAGAAAGTGGTTAGAGTTGTTGAAAGACTATGATTGCACAATTGAATATCATCCCAAAAAGTAAATGTGGTTGCTGAAGCACTCAGTAGGAAATCAAGTGTTGCTATATCTAATGTTTGCAGTTACCACATATAACTGATTTGATAACTTAACAAAGCTTGAATGTGAAGTTGGAGTTAAAGGAATTAGGAGTGTTAATCGCGCAATTAATGGTTAGACCAATGTTGTTAAGAAAGATACAAACAAAACAAAAGTATGATGAAGAGTGTGTTAGAATAATTGAATAGATTGATCAGGGATTTAAGACTCCATTTCAGTTGGTTGATGAGCTATTGATATTAGGCACCAGAGTATGTGTACTAAAGGTTGAGAATATAAGACAAGATATACTGGATGAAGCACATAACACTCCTTGCGCTATGCATCCAGGAATGACAAAGATGTAAAATACTCTGAAATAGCATTATTAGTAGCTAAATATGAGAAAGGATATGGCTGAGTTCGTATCTAGATGTCTAGTATATTAACAAGTAAAAGCTGAACATCAAGCGCCAATAGGGAAAATTCAGCCATTATCTATACTAGTCTGGAAGTGGGAATGGATAACTATAGATTTTGTGATAGGTTTACCCCAAACACAATCGGGTAAAGATGCAGCATGGGTGATTGTGGATAGGTTGACTAAGTCTGTGCACTTTTTATCTATCAGAGTTGGATTCTGTTTAGAACAGTTAGAAGAACTGTATATGCAAAAGATAGTTTGACTACATGGTATTCCAGTTTCTATAGTGTTGGATAGAGATCTGAGGTTTACTTCCAGATTTTGGCAGGCACTACAGAGTGCATTGGGTACCAAGTGACATTTTAGTACTGCCTTCCATCGACAAACTGATGGACAAAATGAGAGGACTATACAAACTCTGGAGGAGATATTGAGATCTTGTGTTATGAAGTTCTAAAGTTCTTGGGATATGTACATACCTTTGATGGAATTTTTGTACAATAATCAATTTTATAGTAGCATTGGTATGGCACCGTATGAAGCTTTATATGGACAGAAGTGTAGAAGTCCAATATTCTGGGATAAAGAAGGGACGGAAGTAGTTGAAGGACCCAAAATCGTACAAGATATGATGGGAAAGGTAGAGATGATCAAGAGTAAATTAAAAGCGACAGAGGATAGACAAAAGAGTTGTTATGATCAACATAGAAGAGAAATGGAATACGAAATTAGGGATAAGGTATTTTTGAAAGTTTTGCCCTGGAAAGGTATAATACAATTTAGTAATAAAGGAAAGTTAAGTCCCAGATACATTGGACCTTATGAAAAGTTAGAGTGAACTGGTCCATTAGCTTACAGACTGGCCTTACCTGCAGAGTTGGCACAGATACATAATGTTTTCCATGTAAGTATGCTCAGAAGGTATAGATCTGATCCTACACATGTCATACCCGAGTCAGAAGTACAAATAATAGAAAATCTAACTTACTCGAAAGAACCCATACAAATAGTGGATATAAAGTCAAACAGTTAAGAACCAAAGAGATTCTGATGGTTAAAGTTCTTTGGAAACAGCACAATATGGAAGAAGCAACTTGGGAGACTGAGGATAGGATGAGAGGAGACAATCCTCAGCTGTTTACAGGTAAATGTTAAGTTATGTTATTGTAATGCATGTTAATTAAGCATATAGATGTATATAGAAGTAACTAGTAAGAGGATAGTATAACAAAGACATAGAATTTTGAGGATGAAATTCGTTAAAGAGGAAGAATTGTAACATTCATATCCTAAATCCCCATAAATAGTAAATGATTAATAGAAGTAAGTTTAAATGAACAAAATATACTTTAAGAAATGTTAAACTGTAAGATAGGATAATGCTATAGAAAGCAAAAAAGTAATTAAGCAAAAAACTGCAGAAAATGTTAAGTTACAGCGTGCAGCACGAGGGGCATGCTAGTGGCACGAGACCCTAATTGGAAAACTAATGAGCATGATCGTTCTAAAGAAGAGCACGACCAAGTTTTCTAAAAATAACATGATGGAAGTATTGAACAACACGATGTATGTGCTGAAGAGCACGAGTCATGCTGATCAATAGTGGGTCGTGCTAAGGTGTAAATCATGCAAGAAAGTTAGAAATTGAAGCATGAGCTGGCACGTGGCACTAGCACGGGGTGTGCTGAGGTCGACACGACCGTGCTTATCAACTGAATAATTATTAACGAAATAGAAGCTTCATTTGTATCAACTAAGAGAGAAAGTCGAGAGAGACCGAGAGACAGTGAGCCGAGAGAGTTCTAGAGAGAGAAAGGTGGAATTGAGGTGGAAATCATTCGTAAAAATAACAAAACAAATCTTAAAAGTAAGTCGAATATCGATATCTGAGTTGATATTGTAAAACCGCAAAAGTAATCCTTCGTAATTCTTAATTTACATATAATTTATAAAAGAACCTAAGTTAGAAATTGTTAGAATTGATTAGGATAAGATTAGGAGCATGCATATGTATATATATAGTGGAATTGATTGTGATTGGAAGTGTGTGAATTGTTCTATAGGACGACAGGTTAGACCTGGACAAAGTTTAGGCTTGTATCAGTCAGAGTACTTCAGTTAGGAGGTGAGTAATCTACTCACTATCTGGTTAAATTAAAATATGAAAATGAATGGCTTTATATATTTTGCGAATGAATTGCGATTGACGATACGAATGTGAATGATTATATATGTTTACGAATGCGAATATGATATAATATGCATATAAGTATTATTGATATGAAAATGAAACGAAAATGAAACGAAAATGATGAGATATATGCGTACTAATATGATATATGTGAAAGGTGAAATGATTATGAAAAGATGGAATCGAATATACGATTCAAATAAAGCAGGTACGCAAAATGAGAAAAGAAATGCGAAAAAGGTATGCAAACGATGTTATTGTTTTGATATGAGAAATGATATGTGAAATGATGATATGTGATATGATCATTCGGAGACGGAAGTATGGAGAAGGAAGTTAGCTCCACATGAAAAGGAGGTGGAAAAATGTTTTTAAAAACTAATAGGGGGACGAAATTTAGGGATTTATTATAAATGTGAACATACGAATAAAGGAATCGAAAAGAAAATAAGCAAAAGAGAAATGAATAATAGAAAGATAGTATTATATTTGATTATATGAATTGATTGATCTATAAATGATATACGAATGGATGATATCTATGGCAAAATGAATTAAAGATTATTCACTGAGCCCGCAACTCACCCAACTACGATGCTTGTTTCTGGTATTGAGATAGGCAACTGTATTAGAGCTGGTTTGTTCTAGCGATCAGGTTGGACAGTTGTTGCCCAATCCATTCTCTCTTCTGCTGATGCCATCTAGGAGTTGATTAGTCACATCATGTGTATATGATATGTTGATATGTTTTATTATTAATTTCTGAATGATATGTTTGTGTAAGTTGCTAGATAGATGGATGTGATTCTGATGTGTACATATATGCTTTATATGTGAAGTTTATTTGTTTACGAATGAAAATAGATTGATTGCAAGTTAATATTAAGTTGTAGACATTCAACACTGGCCATGCCTAGCTAACACGAGCGACGTGTTGAATGATCTGGGGACTTGACTGACCAAAATGAGGTCGTGCCCATAGGGTGTTTATCAGCACGATACATACTCATATGATTTCCAGTCAGCACGATGGTCAACACGGGCCGTGTTCCTGCACTGCTAACCCGTGTTGAGCTTGTATTTTCCTGAATTTGAACCTGTTTTATCCTACAATATAGTTTGAGTGTTGCTAGTTATCAATTAAACATATATGATAGAAAAAGTTTGAAATTATACAAGATTAAACATGATTAATTATCTGTAAATACAGATTAAGTTAAATAAAAAGTTTAGGCCATTATAATTTGGTATCAAAGTAGGGACATGATCTCTGGCATACGTGAAAGTGTTTTTTTGTGACATGCATTTGTTGTGTATTGTATGATTTGTGTGCTAATCATTCTCATTTCATTATTTAGATATGGCATCGTATAGATGATCTACTTGATCATTGCAAAGTGCCATAGTGTTTTCAAAGATTGACATAAGATCTGGGTATCATCAATTAAAGATAGCACAGGAAAATATTCCAAAGACTACCTTTTGAACCCGGTATGGTCATTACAAGTTTTTAGTTATGCAAAAATCCATAACCCCAACTGCTACGGGAATGCTATTTAGCTGACCGGTGCCTGTTTGAATAGTGTCGGTTAATCCTATCTTTCTTTGATAAGAATCAATACGAGTCTTATAAGGTTCTTCCTCTGAATGAAATTCAATGGGGTCCAGAGATACCATATCTTCATCCATAGGATCCCACAGGGAATGAGAAAGAAAGACACAAGGAATGGGTTACCTACTCTTAATGGTCAAAGCGAACCCTTTTATTCTAATATTCCAATTTAAAGAATTCAAAATGAACCAAATCTCCCCAAGTAGGACTTGAACCTACGACCAATCAGTTAACAGCCAACCGCTCTATCGCTGAGCTACTGAGGAACAACGGGAGCTTAGATCTCATAGAGTTCAATTCCCGTTCTTAACCCATGACCAATATGAGCTAGAAGTTTCCTTCGTAACTCTTGGGGATATGTGAGATTACAATGAACAGTACATATAGTTCGGTGAAGTTCTGAATAATCAAGGTTCCTGCTTTCTTTTTTACCCAAAAGTTGTGAACTAAAGAATTTGTCTTTAACTCGATCATTATTTACCAAAGGGTTCGAAATATATCCTTTTTTTAGAAAGAGAATGAACATTTATTTGATCTTGATCCTTGTGTAGCGAAAAGGAGACTCTGCGGTATCTGCACAAACTTCCTGATAATATCCATAAATGGCTTGTTTTTTGTAAGAGATGGACATTAGTATATGTAAATTTAGGTGCATGATAGACATCAGTACTCCAGTGCATTTCCCCTTCTGAGTCGAAATAAATATGTTTTCGAACCCTCTCTTTCAAATTCAAAGTGTATGTTCCCGCGCAAATTTCAGCAATAACTTGTTCTGATTCCACATATTGATCATTTTGAACTAAAAGCAAACTCTTTTGCAGAATAGTCACATTATGTATAGTATCTTGACTCTCAATAGTTACATACAAATCTATATAACATAGAAAAGCCGGATGCCCGTGACGTGTACGTGTGGGATGAACCAAATCCTCATTAAATTGAATTTTTTCGTTAGAGGGGGCTCGTACGTGTTCCAAGTTCTAATAGACCAAAAATAGACCGTGAGGATCCCACCAGAGCGCCTTCTACTTCTAATAGGCCGTGAACTAGATCAGAATCATTCTTAATAAGTCCACAATAAGTGATCCCTTTTTTTTCATCGTGTCTGGGTAGAGACCAAAGGTCTTGAGCAATCGATCCTGCAGAACAACTCAAAAGATAAAGAAGTATCGTTAATTTCTTTATGCTCGTTCCAAGTTCAAAGTACCATTTGTACAAATAAGAATCCCCTTCTTATGATTTCTTTTTCATATAGATAGATATAGGATCTATGGGGCAATCACTTAGAAATACTTTTTGTGCAACAACCCTTCCTATGTGATAGAAAAGGATCCCATGATCCTGAACCGATCTTACGCGGGATTGCAAATCCCAAGTTTGTCGATGACGAGCGGATCTAACTTTATTAGTGTCTAGAATAGATTTTTCTGTGTAATACTAATCGATAAGGCCTCATTGGTAAGTGCTACAAGATCTCGTACATTGGAACCCATTGTTATGGACTCGAATCCATTAGTATGGAACATTTTCTTTTCCAAGAAAAATCCCCTAGTATATGAAAGAGTGAAAAAGTGCTTTCGTTGTTATGGAATAAGAAGTCTTCGTATCTTAATGCATGTACTTAATTTATTCGGGGCTATTAGAGTAGGATCCACTTTTTGGGAAATATGGGTCGAAGCAATAACAAGAATATTTCTAGTGGAACATCCACAATCCCTGGAGAGATGATTCACTAATAGACCGAGAGATAAGTAATTCGACTCATTCACATCCAGATCATGAATGTTTGGAATCCATATTATGCAAGGAGACATTGCCCTCGATCATTTCATGATTGTATTCATAGATGATATGTTGATTTACTCGAGAAATATCGAAGAACTTAATGAACATTTATAAATAGTCTTCCAAACTTTATGAGAAAAACAGTTGTATGCAAAACTTAGCAAATGTGAGTTTTGGTTAGATCACGTAGTCCTCTTGGGACACGTGATATCTAGACAAAGAATATCAGTAGATCCAAAGAAAATTGAACCAGTAGTAAATTGGGCACCTCCTAAAATAGCTATAGAGATATGTAGTTTCCTAGGTATGGTAGCTTACTATCGTAGATTTATGGAGGGGTTCTCGATTATAGCTACTCCGCTGACACGACTACTGTGAAAGAAAATTTTTATCTAGTGGAATGAACAATGTCAGTAAAGTTTTGATGAATTGAAATACTGACTGACCACAGCTCGAGTCCTTACGATTCCTTCGAGTACAGAAGGATTCGTCATTTACAATGATGCTTCATATCAAGGACTTGGATGCGTATTGATGCAAAATGGGAAAGTAATAACATATATCTCTAGAAAACTCTAATCAAATAAAACCAATTATCCAGTACATTATTTAGAGCTTGCAGCAGTAGTGTTTGCTCTAAAGATCTGGAGACATTATCTGTATGGCGAGACATTTTAGATTTTTATAGATCATAAAAGTCTAAAATACTTGATGACCCAAAAATAACTCAACATGCGACAAAGAATATGGTTAGAGTTGTTGAAAGACTATGATTGTACAATTGAATATCATCCTGGAAAAGAAAATGTGGTTGCTAATGCACTTAGTAGGAAATCAAGTGTTGTTATATCTAGCTTTCAATTAACACGTATGACCTAATTGATAGCTCTATGAAGCTTCAATGCACCGTTAGAATTAACTGAATCGGGAGTGTTAATAGTAGCATTAATGATTCGACCAATATTGTTAAGAAAGATACAAGCAGCACAACAGTAAGATAAAGAGTGCATAAGGATGATTGAACAGATTGATCAGGGTATTGAGACCCCATTTCAATTGGTTGATGAATTGTTGATGATTGGATTCAGAGTATGGGTACCAGATATCGAGGGGATTATAAAAGAGATACGAGATGAAGCGCATAATGCTCTATGCGCTATGCATCTAGGAATGACAAAAATGTACAATACTTTGAAATAGCATGTAACGTCCTGGAAATTATTAGAATTTAAATATTTCAGAAATACACTAAAACAGGATCGAATCAGATCGATTTAGGTAAGAATTGTGAAAAACAGCAGTCAGCACACTCGTGAAGCACGCCCCGTGCTCATGGGTTCAGACGAGCACGACTTCGTGCTCAACTTAGAAAATTGGCACGCCCTCATGTTAAAATAATTTTAGAACGAGATCATGCTCAACTGATTTAAAACTCGTGCTGAGAAATCATGACACGACCGAATGGCACGACCCGTGCTCTAGGTCATGTTGTTTGGAAAGATATTGAGTATTCTGTTCTGACTTATCTCATTTGGAACATAGTGAAGAAAGCAAGCAGCTGAAAGAGGAAAACCCTAAACCTAACTTCAGAAACGTGTGAGAGGCAAGAAACAGCAAATTCTTGCAAGAATTCATCACCCAAGTCAACTAAGGTAAGAATGATACAGGTATTTGCTTGGTTGATGATGAAACTTGCTAAATTAAGATTGAATGGAGGTTTAGCTATACTGAATGTTGCTGGAAAATGGTTTAGGATTGAAAGAACTATTGAGAATGGATTGAATGATTGATATGGAATATTTGTTTATCTAAGAGGATCTAGACGATTGTAAGCCGAGCACTTAGTCCGTGGAAGCGGTGCGACTTGCACGTGTTTTGAGGTAAGTGATTTCGTACACTTACGATATAAGTGATACTAAATTTATAAGTGTTAGAACACTTAGG
>CANYCX011650552.1:0-11682 GCA_948193385.1 Breynia disticha f. nivosa | reverse complement strand
GAGATAACATTAGGATCCTCCACCGCATCAGCTCGGGATATGGCATACACTCTGGACTGCGGTGCTACAGTGGCTGGTGGCTATTGAGGACGAGAACCTCTGGCATGTGATCCCGCTCGCCCAGAATAGGATCCCCTGCCTCTACTTCCCGCGACGCTCCTTTGATTGTCCCCCACACTGCTCTGGGAACGCTTTGCCCTTGCTTCATCATTCTCTTTCTGGAAGCATTTCTTTGCCGTATGCCCTTTTCTTTGGCAATAAAAACAAATTGTCCTCTTTCTTTCGGCCATCCGAGACACTCCGCTCACTGCTTCTCGAGAACGGTCTCCCTGTAGAGCCTGCTCCTCTACTGCCAAACCTCTTAAATTTGGTCACTCCGGACCATTGAGCACTTGCACTCTTAGCCCCACCAGAGCTTCCTTCCTGCTTGGCTTTCTTTGAGTCTAGTGGTTTTGACATGCCAACAACTTTCTTAGCCTGTAAAGCAGCTGTCAACAGAGCTAAATAGGTTGGGGTTGGACAGCCAACAAGAGACTAATCTCTTTCTTTAGACCCATTTCAAATCGGTCTCTCTTGGCTTCGTCGGTTGCCACTTCCTCCAGTACATACCAGAAAAGATTAGTGAACTTCACCTCGTAGTCTGCTACGGGCATATCTCCTTATTCTAATCTCAGAAACTCGGCCTTTTTCTCCCTACTGTACATTGGTGGAGTGTACTTCTCAGCAAAGACCTTTTGAAATTCCTCCCACGTCATCACGAGAGGCTCTACCAAACTCCTGAGAACCATTTCTCACCAGTTAATCGCTTCACCCTCCAGTAAGGATGTAGCGTACAAGACCTTTTGCATAAAGGTGCACTTCATCCTTCTTAGCACTCGCTCTGTGTCCCTCATCCAATCCTCGACAACTGAGGGATCAGTTGTGCCCGCAAAAGGCTTGCCTCCCAACTTCCGGATTTGCTCATAGTTCTTATTGATAGACACCCTCTGAGCTTGAGGTAATTGCTCCATTACGGTAGCTCCTATAAGATCTAGGAGTTACAAGGTACATGAAAAATTTAAGAAAAAGAGTTTGGGCTTGCACTTGAGGATTAGAAGGTGCTTGCTCACTTATAGGGGTATTCACATTCCCCTGTACCGACTCAAGAGAACCAGCGGCTTTATGTGCACTTTCACCTTGTCCTTCTTCCATTCTAATTTAAGAAAAAGACACATCCCATTTAGGCTCTACGGAATTACAAGGTACATGACAAATTGCAAACATACATGCATGCTATGTAAAACCAGTTTCAAAAATAAAAATTAAACCCATGATGTCAGGAACTGAGGTTTTAACAACCTAGGCTCTGATACCACTAAATGTGACCATCAAATTCGACTGTCACTTACGTATATTCTCTCCTTCCGTCAAGTGACACTCAAACTTGGAAATCAAGTTTTTGATATAAGATAATTTGAAATAAACATAAAGGAAATAAGAATGAAGAAAATAAAAACAAGCTCATCTTTCATAAATACGTACATCTCATTTCTTCAACACGTTTAAAAAGTTTTGTGAAGACCTACGCCCAATAGAATATGAGGTGTACAAATAGTTCAGGTTATGAAAGAAAAAGAATCGAAATGATCCTATTTCAATAATAACCTGACAAAATATAATTATGCACTATGTATGCTTGTCATGTACAAAATAGAACATCCCAACACAGTGCACCGCCCACCTCGGTTTCTCTCCTTGCAAGTCCTAAATTTGAGCAACAACGTACCACTTTCGCGTCCAAAAGTTATCCTCCTCAGTTTCCTACCCACACGGCAGATATAATACACCAATGAGTTGCGAAACTCAATAAGCCACATTTACCAAATGGACAACATCCTTTCATTCATAACATTCATAACAACAATTGTAACGCCCCAAAATTTCGTATTTTGTTAAAATATTAACATAAAATACGAAGAAAATATAGGAAAATTTTTCGTAAATTATTTAAATAAATAATTGGAGGAATTAATTGAGAATTTATTATAAGGGAGATTAAGAAAAATTTAGAAAGATTATAAATTTTGGGAATTTCGAAATTTGGAAATTTATGTGGGTCGAGCTAAAATAGATTACGATATGAGAATTTATTTTAAGATATGGGAGGAAAATAAGGTTTTTGCGTAGGGAAATTTATTTAAAATTAAGAATATATTTAAATAAAATAAATGAATTTAAAGTAAAAATAAATTCTAGTAAAATAAATATAACCTTATGATTGTTCGTATGTATAAACAATGTTACGAAATTGAGAAAGAAAAACATTCGGCGCAAAGAGATATAAAGATACATGTACTGGGGTATTTTTGTCGAGTATACAAAAATTAAATAAACTTTCACCTAACCCTAATTTCCTCTCCCACTCTTCTTCCCTTTCCCTCAGTCTAGCTGTCACCACTCTTTCTCTCCTCTCTCCCACGTCCTTTCCCCCCTCACACTCACACAGCCGCCCCATCTCCTTGTTTCCTCCCATGCTCGTCTCTCCCTCCCTTATGCCTCAACACTTTCTCCCTCATCCTTGCTCCACCGCCGCACCTCTTTTCTCTTCTCTTCGTCGTATCTCTTTCCTTCTCCCTTATCTCCATCGTCGCAGCCATCGTACAGCCAAGCCGCGCGTCTCCTATGCATGACCGCTACCTTTTTACCCCGCAGCAGCCGCGTCTCTCTTTCCCTTGGGTCGTCGCCCCTATCTCGCTTGTCTTCTCTCTTGTGCATGCTGAACGCACGACCCACGCAAGCTGCACACCGACCGTGCCTTTGCCACGCCACCACCATGCCGTCGCACGATCCGAGGATTGACGGCACGTCCCCAGCCGTGCCTCCCTTCCATGGTTGGAAAAAATAAAAAAATACGGAAATAAAGTGGGTTTCTTCCTAACTCAGCTGCTATGATTGGTTGCTTTTAAAAAACCACTTATGGTGGCTGTTTTTGGTCGATTTCAGAATAGCGGACGAAGGAGGAATGATCAAGAGTTAAGGAAGTCTTTTCGCGTTGGTGGGTGTTCGGGAAAAACCTTAAATTCATGATTATTATGTTTATAAAAGATGGATTTCTTATTGCTGCACATTTAGGTTATGGTAGTTGTGGTGGAAATGTTAAATAACTGAGATCGGTTAGAAGGGAATTAAATGTTGTGAATTTGGGAATTTGCTTCTTAAGGAATATTATAAATTAAGAGAGGTTAATTGTTGTTTCGTTTTAAGGGGATTATTGTAGTGGAATTTAAATTGTGAATATTAATTTAAATAGTTAAGATATTTTGGGGACTAAATTAATATTGTTGTTAATTCTTGAGATGAGGTTGGAATTTAACGAAATAGAAAGTGAAATTGTGGTTCTTGTTAAACTTAAAAATCATTAACTTTGGTTATCTGAAAAATTTAAGTCATGAATAAGATTTAGAATATATACGTAAAACAATTAAAAGAAATAGAAAATGGAACGGGAGGTCTGAGAAATTTAAAAAAATGTACTAAGGTGAAAAGATTTAATTACTGAATTGAAAGGAGGATGAATTTTGATATGTGTGAAATACATTTAGTTATCGGGAAATTGAAATGGAATTTGTAACATCGTTAGGTGGGCGAACTTAGCCTGGACTTGCGAGGTGAGTGTATACCTAACATTGACTTACCTTTTGTTGTCTATGCATGGTTAATTATATATGGTAATAATCGTGTGATATGATTGCGTATGTGGATGAGATAAATGATGTGTGGTTACTTAGTAGGGGTTACGATGTGACTTGATAACATATTGATTGGTTTGTTTGGTTAATAGTGATTTCAGTTCGTACGACACACTTTATTGGATATGTGTGTGTATATGTATACAAGGGAATAATTGTTGGGTATTTATTTGATACTGAGGTGAATCATATTTCATTTACGTAAATTTAGAAGTGAGTTGAGTTATGCATGATTTAAGCTATACATTGTGAGTTATGTCCATGATATGAAAAGATTGCTTGGGTTGTAACTTAGTACTATGCGATGAGATGTTAAGTTGTGGATGAATATGTGAATTTGCATGCTTTGAAATTATGAGTTGGATGTGTTAATATAATGGTAAACTATGTGATAGATGAATTTTTTTTTTATGATTGGAGTTAGTTGACATTGTTATGAGTGTGCATGTTAGTTGATTATGATACCATAAGATGTGTAGCATGATGCTTTGACATGTGTGAGATGATGCTGCAATTTCGTTGGAATGTATAGATGTTAATATGACAATGAGTGATGTTGATTGATTTGGATTACATGAAGTGGATGCATTTTCATAGATTTAGCATGAGTATGCATGTGTTGAGGTATGGATGCATCTTAAGCCTTGAGTTGTTAAATGATGGTTTGTTGAAAGGTGCGATTGAAACACGTACTTTACTGACAATCATGAATGTTAGTCAAGATAGGAACATGGAATGGAAAGGCTACGCAATGTTTTATCTAGAATATAAAGAGAAAAGTGTAGGCCAACCCTTGGTTCGACAATTTGGATAAAAATAGCAATGTGAGACTGATGGATTTCTAAGTCCATGTGCCATGGCTGGAGGATGTCATGTGAGACTGGTGGATTCCTAAGCACATCGGCACCAGTTTGCGCAAATGCAAAAAAAATAATGTGAGACTAATGGATTTTTAAGCACACATACCTCGAATGAAAAGGTGTCATGTGAGGCTGATGGATTTCTAGGCGTATCGACACCGGTTGACCAACGAGCAAAAGAGGGCAATCGAGACTGATGGATTTCTAAGTGCATGTTGGCATATAAAAAGGTGTCATACGAGGTTGAGTGATTCTAAGCCTATGGACATCTGTTGAGCAACAAAGGGAAAGAGAGAGGATCCTCGAGATGAGAGAAAGAGCATGTTAGTGAGACAAAATTAACAAGGCATGACATTTACAATATGCATTTACATTGGTAATACGTATGATATTGTACAAGAGGAATGAGTGTTGAGTGTGATATATTGATATATGGAGTAAGAATTGTGTGTGGAATGGTAAATTGTAATTTTATTCTTGAATTGTGATCTCACATGGTTAGTATGTTATGTTTGTTAAGATGTTATGAATATCAAGGAGACGGTGTGTGTAAGGAAGTTGAGAGTATCGTTGATGGTGTAAGTTGTATGTTTGTAGGTGTTAATTGTTATGTGGAATGGTGGAATTGGGAATGAATTATGTTTGCACAGTTAATTCTATTATGTTGATGTGTTTTCACAATGTTTGTAAGTAGGAGGATAAGTATGTGAGTTGCGTGATATGGAAAGTGTTTGAAAGATTATTAATTGAGTGCAAAATGATTAAGTGTTAGGTGTGAATTGTATGTGAAAAATGAGTCTGCTCTAATTAACGTCCTTTAATCTGGTGTAAACCTACGTTATTCAATCTGGCTACCATAATAATGTATGTTATTCTTGGTTGAAACATACGTTAATTGTGCCCAGAGGGCTGTTTGACCAAGACAACCATACCTTACAACATCTTAGAGTTAGTACATGATCCGGACCATGTTAGGAAGTTGAAAACTAACATTTGTGAAGCAAATAACACTATAAAATACCTGAATCGAACACCCCAAATAATGTATTCTAGAATCTGAGAAAAAGAGTAGAGCTTCGTGAGTATATAGAGCGAGAACTTAATAAGTGAGATAAAAGGGAGGATAAATAAACGAATGTATTAGACTTTATATTGATAGGTAAGTACTAGAGGGAAATACGCTTACTGAGTTTTTGTACTCGTGTTTTTGTGGTTGTGTTTGTCAATTTACATTTGTGTTGGTACCCGTCGTGTAGGGCTTTCTGCCAAGGAACTGTTGTTTGGTTATATTTTATGTAGCAATGGTTTATACTTCTTGTATATTCCTTTCGAATGATATTCAAAATTTTTTTGGCAACATAGTGTCAGCATATAGTATTCACGTTGAAGTTGATTAAGTTAAAAATGAAAAAAATATATGGCTAGTAAAATAATAAAATAAATTAATAGATGTGGGTAATTAAGTCATAGATTTTGAGCATCACACCTTGTATAAGTGTGGCTCGACCCCATCTCGGCATTACTCGACCTTGTCTAGGCGTGAATTAATCTGTTCTATGCGTGACTCCACAACGCTTCACTATTACTAGATCCCATCTCGACATGACTTAACCTCGTATCAACATGACTCGACCACGTATAAATATGACTCAATCGCATCTCAAGTTAGCCCAACCTTATCTTGGCGTGACTCAACCCTCTCTCAGCTTGACTCAACCCTGTCTCGATGTAACTCGATTGCTTCTCAACATGACTCGATACCTTCTCGACGTGGCTAGACCACGACTCACTTGACTAGAGCCGATCTCGGCGTGACTTGACCTAATCCTGACATGACTCGGGCCTGTCTTGGCATGACTCAGCCGCGTCTTAGCGTGACTTGACCCCATCTCAGTCTGATACGGTCGCGTGTAAAAGGCTTGGATTTATAGTAACACACATTTGGCGCTTGATCTGTTCTCGATTACAAGTTAACCGAAGTCGCTAAAGGATTTGCAAGAAATCAAATATTCCATATCTAATTACGCACATTGTAACAACCTCATCTTTAAGCCCTCATCTTTAAGCCCTCAGATTAATATGTAATGAAAATGAGTAAGGATATTGCTAAGCTAATTGATAAATGAACAAAAACTAAAAGTTATTGTAAGTTTATTAAGGTTTAACAGTAAGTATATGAGAAAAGTTTAAAAGGTGAAGGGAGGGTGTTTTAATGGCATGGGGTGTGCTATGAGCTCAAGTCGTGCCCATTTGTGGTGTGGGGCATGCCATGAACAAAAGACGTGCCAATGTGTGAATTAGCATGCCATAAATACAATTCGTGCAATTTCTGCACCAGGGCTTGCGAAAGGCACAAGACGTGCTAAATTAGATAAAGGACTGTGCCATTGAAGTGTTTTGATTTGGCATATGTGTAGCAACTTTGGAAATAGAAGCATGAGGAAGAAAAGTGGCACGGGCTGTGCCAAATCAAACAATCGTGCCAAGTACATATGTCCAATTTTCATGAGTTTTAAGAAAAAAGAAGCATGAGGTGTGTCAGGCATAGGTCGTGCCACTTCAGAATGGGGCATGCCAGTGTTTAAATTTTCCTATAAATAGCTGCATACATCCGAAAATGAAAAGGAAGAAAAGTGGAAAGCAACAGAAAAGGAGAGAGAGTAAGAGATAGGAGAGTCGAGAGATAGTGAGATAAAGAGATAGTAAGAAAAATAGGGAGAGATAGATTTAGTCGGAGGAAAACACACATTGATTAATGAAATACCAAATATTCGATCGATGAAATAGAGGTAAGAATAATTATGGAGTTTTGAATAATTATTCATATAATTGTCAGATTTATACGGATATTGTTATTTGGATTATGGTATTGATTATAAGAAATTTATTCGGTGAATTGATTGGATATTTATAGCAGGACCGAAATTCGAGGAGCTAAGAAAATACGGATATACGGGTGAGTAATCCAGACTCACTTAAATATAATTTTATGTGTGATCTCCTAAAGAAAAAATAATAAAAAGGATATGTTATGATAATTGTGTGATTAGTTGAGATATGGATTATATGAGAAATGTTAGAATTTGCTAGAGTGTGAGAAATTGCTGACGAGGGTGCAGGAGTTGTACATATGCCATGATATAGATAGTCGTAATGTTTGTTTGATTTATTTGATTTGAGATGATGCAAACACGTAAATAACCAACAAGCTAAATTTACGAGCAAAACCAAAATGACAACATATGGATTTGGATGATTGAGATGTTTGGTAGGATAATTATGATTATAGGTGAAACCTTAAGAAATTACCTTATGATAATATAATTAAGATAAGTCTGAAAATTATTATAAGAAGGAATAAAGCAATGATAAATATCGAATATTTGTTTAAAAGAAAAACTTAAAAATCGTTACTATAGGAAGTTCATGATAATCCACGACTTCGTATTTACAGAAATGGTATTATATATGATCGTATACTAATATATACAATTAATGACATTATATGTGAAAATACTATTTAATGGTCATACAAAAATATGAAATGAGTGGTCGCATAAAGATTTATGAAATGAAAGAAAAATAGAAAATATGAAAAATGAGAATGTATACAAATATGCATTCGAATTTCGAATAGATACATATGATATTACACTTGAGATGATATGGTAGAAGATATGGTATTTGATATGATAAGGTACTTGATATGATATGCTCGAGTCACGATTTAATCTTGCCAAGAAGCGATCGAGTCATGCTCTTCCACGCCAAGACACGGTCGAGGCACGCTGAGACAATATAGTCCTGTGGAGATGAGGTCAAGTCACGTCGAGACGATGTCAAATCACGCTCGGACGAGGTTGAGTGACTTTGAAACAGGATCGAATTACGCTGCGATGGGGTCAAGTCACACTGCGACGATATTCAAGTCACGCCTATACGTGGTCGAGTCTCGTCGAGACATGGCCGTTACGCCTAAACGTAGTCAAGTCATGCCAAAACTCGGTTTAGATGTGGTCAAGTCACCACGAGACACGAACGAGTCACGCTGAGCCATGGTCGAGTCACGTGGACACGCGATCAAGTCACTTTGAGAAGCAATCGTGTCGAGCTCAGATCAGGCCAAGACGATGTCAAGTCACGATCAAAGCACGCCCATTCGGGTCATTCCGATACGGGGTCGAGTCAAGTCGAGACAGGGTCGAGTCACGCCAAAACATAGTCGAGTCACATTGAGACGAGGTCGGGTCATGTTGAGACGAGGTCGAGTTATGTCGAGACACGATTGGGTCTCGCTCAGATCATACCGATAGAATGTCTAATGACGTTTGGTTCATGGCAAAAGGTTATTAAGTCATTCTCGAATCACGCCCAGACGCGGTTGAGTCATGCTAGGATCATGTCGAAGCACGGTCGAGTCACGCTCGAAAAATGCCGAGATATGATCGAGTCACGCTAAGATTTGGTCAAGTTATACTAGGATGTTGTCGAGTCACACGAGAATAGGTTCGAATCACGTCGATATGCGGTTGAGTCATGCCAAATCATGATCCAGTCTTGCTAAGACATGGTCGAATATTGTCGAGATGCAGTCGAGTCACGCCGAGACACGATCGAGTCACACCGATACGTGGTGAAGTCACGTCGAGACAGGGTTAGGTTACGCTTAGACGGGTGGAGTCACGCTTAGACGGAGTCAAGTCATACCAAGACAAAGTCTAGTGACGTCGAGACGGGGCTGAGTTACAATGAAACGGGGTTGAGTCATGCCGAGACACATTCGAGTCAAGCTAAAATGCAGTCGAGTCATGCCTAGAGGCGGTTGATTCACGATGAGATAGGATCGAGCCATACCGAGACGGGGTTGAGTCACACTGAGGCACGATGGACTCATGCCTATAGACGGTCGAGTCACGTTGAGAGTGGGTTGAGTCACAGTGAGAGTCAATCTAGTCACACTGAGGCAAAGTCGAGTCTTACCGAGACCAAGTCGAGTCACACTATGATGCGGTCGAGTCGCACCGACACGAGGTCAAGTCACTCTAAGACGCTATTGAGTTCTGCTGAAATAAGGTGGAGTCACACTAAGACGCGGACGAGCAACGCCCAGACAAATTTGAGTCAAGGAAGGAAGTTTGAATCCTATAGAGTAGAAGGGGAGTCAAGCTAGGATCATGCTCAGATGTAGTCGATTCATGCTCATTTCTCATAAGACGAGGTCCTGTCACGCTCAAATCACGTCAAGATGGGGTCGATTCACACTCACACTAGGACAAGTCACGGCGAGACAAGATCAAGGCACGCCAAGACGCAGTCAAGTCATGCCTTGACGTGGTCAATTCACGCTGATACGTCGTCCAGTCATTATGAGACGAGGTGGATTCATGGTCAGATCCTGCCAAGATGCAGTCGAGTCACGATGAGAAGTGTCGAGTCAAGCTGAGACGAGGTTGAGTCACGATGGCACGCAGTCGATTCACTCTGAGACATGATCGATTCACTCTCTGATCGAGCCGATAAATTGTCGACACACTCAGATCACACCGAGAAATGGTCGAATCACGCTCGGATCCTTCCGAGACCTGGTGTAGTCACCATAGGATTGCAATGATATGTACTCGAGTCACGCTCAAAGAACGCCGAGATGGGGTCGAGTCAAGCTGAGATGAGGTCGAGTCATGCTAAGACACGGTTGAGTCATGCTTAGAGAATGCCTAAACGAGGTTGAGTCATGCAAAGACGCGATTGAGCCACAGTTTAAACACGCTGAGACGTGATCTAGTCACGCATACACGGGGTTAAGTCCAATGGGGGCAAGTTAAGTCACGCCAAGGTGGGGTCAAGTCACATGGATACGTGATTGAGCCACACTAAGATTGGGTCGAGTCACACTGAAATGTGGTCAAGTCAAGTCGAGATGCCATAAAGTCACATCGAGACATGATCTAATCACGATGAGATGTAGTAAAGTCAGACTCTAATCATGCTAAGATGCAATCGAGATACAACAAAACGGGGTCGAGATACACCGAGATGGGGTCGAACAACACCGTGACTGGGTCGACTCACAGTGGTATAAAGTCGAGTCATACCGAGATGCAGTTGAGTCATGTCAAGAGGTAGTGGAGTCACACTAAGATACAGTCGAGTCACACCAAGATGCGTTCGAGTCAGGCCGAGACATGGTTAAGTCATGTCGAGATGAGGTAGAGACACAGTCGAGTCACATCGAATCGTTGTCGAGACCCATCGAGACGGAGTTGAGCAACGCCGAGGTGGTGTCGAGTCATGCCAACACGCAGTCGAGTCACGCTAAGTTGAGGTCAAGTCGCCTCAAGAAGGGGTTGAGTCAAGCCAAGATCCCATCGAGACACAGTTGAGTCATGTCACACCGAGACATGATCGAGTCTGTAACACCCCAGAATTTCATCTGTTCTAAAATCTAAATAATGAATTATGAATAAGGATGAATAAGTATATGTGTGTTGTTTGAATCCTTGCATGTACAAAGGAACTTGTGTGAGTTAAGGTCGAAAACCGAGGAATGAATATACGTGTTCTTAGATGAAAGCCTAGAGGATGAATTGATGTACGGGTAGGTGTTGAATAAGGTTTAATTTAATGTTATTTGATGTTGATTGATGGTTATTGAGTGTATATGATGTTTACATTAAGTTATAAACATGTATATATAAGTATATGTACGTTAGGGATCGAAATGGGTTGAAAACGGACCAAACACTGCCGGAAAACTGCTGCAGAACTGATGAGCACGCCTCAGGTCGTGCTCATCACAAAAACAAGACCTAGAGGGCGTGCCAGACCAAAAAAATTGGCCCAAAGCACGACCTGGGACATGAGGTCGTGCCCAGCTGCTTTAAAATGCCAAAAACGCGCATTTCCTTCTCATTTTCACCCGAAAACTCAGCTAAAAACCTCCAAACTCGTCCCAAATCATCAACCACGACCCTAGAGTGTTTACAAACACTAAACCTACTTAAAAACTTGAAATCTACAATGATTCTACACTCATTTCAGCTCCGGATCGATCCATTTTTCTGCTAGGGCACAAAGTGACGGGATTAAGGTAATTT
>CANYCX011650325.1:0-11469 GCA_948193385.1 Breynia disticha f. nivosa | reverse complement strand
CTCACTCACAAAAGAGCATGTAGATCCAGGATCTATCAATACTGAAGTAGTATAAGAAAAGATAGAAATAGTACCGGTGATAACATCTGGATCATCAACTGCCTCTTCTCGGGTCATAGTAAATACACGTGCCAGTGGTGTCGACCCTGTTGGAGCTACTGCACTGCCAGGTCCACTCGCCCTACCTGTACCTACTACTCCCCCTCTAGAGGTTGCTCCTCCCTTAGAAGTAGAACTAGTACCTCTGCTGCCCTGCTATATTTCTCTGCAAAGTTTTTGTTTAGAAAAAGTAAAATGAACCTTGGCCGCTTCGTTGATCGAAAGTTATATTTTTTTCAAGCAAGTAGCTGAGTACGCGTGTTGGTCGTGAAGTACGCGGTGTGGCAACGACCACGCGTACTTTGCTGTCCACTGCGTGTTCTCCCTAATTCCAAATTTTCCAATTTTCGTCGATCGTTTCGCGTCAACCTTCGATCAACCTTTCGTATATCTTTATATATTAACATTAAAACATACATTTATCGTCATTTTACGACGAAAAATATCTGGAATATTACACATTGCATCTTCCAAAGAAAGTGGGAAAGCTCTCAACTTAGCCTGATCATCATCAAGTCCTTGTGGTTGAAAGCTTTGATAGACTACGTGGAATTGCTTCAAATGATTGTGTGGGTCTTCATCTGCCAAACCATGAAACTTAGGTAATAACTGCATGAAACGACATCTAAGTTTCAAACCTACCAAAAGAGGTTGATATTGAATGCATATGTGTTGTTGATTTACAGGCAGCTGAGCTAATTCCCAAAGTGTGGGTTTGGCATTTTCTGGTCGTGCTGGCATTACAACCCTTTGATCAGGATTATCATTTATCACATCTTTCTGCAAATTCTGCTTCACTTTTGCATCTAAGTGAAGTATGTTATAAGAAAAAATATGTTTGGCAACATGTTTTTCTTTTATTTGGTTTGCTTTCGTAAGAACTTTGTAGTCTTCTCAATTTTTGGATCATATTTGAGATCTCCTACAGAGGTAGAATTACGCATACACAAACAAATATATCAAAGAGGGTGAAATATGGTTGGAACAAATGAAACAAAACACAAATGACTTAAACTTAAAAAAATGAAATAAATGAAAATCAATAAAAAATTAATAATCAAATGGTTAATTTAACACTGGTTATCGACAACGACGCCAAAATTTAGTAGTTGTTGAGACTAAAAAATATAAAATGTCCACTTTGAAAATATACTGTGTATAGTGAAAGTGAGATCGAACCCACAGAGCCCAGTAAATTAACTATTTGAAAGCTGAGATAAATAAACTGAAATCGTAAAAAAAAATTTTGATGAAGAATTTAAATTAATATGGAATAAAAATAAAATCAACTTACTAAAATAAAGTAAAGCAAAATTAAAATCAAATGTAAAAATTAAAGAAAGTAAAAATTCAATGATAATAAAATCTAGTCAATATATTCTTTAGTTAATTCATTAGCTTGATCATTGACACTAAAGATAAATTTACTACAATTTAATAGAAAATGTTATAGACGCCGACATACGCTCAAGCATCCAATTTCTACTTAATTCGTCGATATCCCTGAGACAACTTGATTGGAATTTTTCTCTAGCCTAAAAATAATCCTCGAGACACCTAATATTTTTTAGAATACATTAATAGTTGTAGAAACCCAATTCCTAACTGCAATAAAAGATAAATTTATTGTAATTCAATAGAAAAGGTTATAGACACTGACCAATGCTCAAGCGTCCAATTTCTACTTAATTCGTCGATATTCCTGAGAAACTTCGATCGTAATATTTCCTAGCCTAAAAATAATAGTCGAGACACATCGATATAATTTAATTTCTAGACTGCATTAATAGTTATAGAAACCCTTTTCTTAACCAACAAATTCTAGACACCTAGATTCATTTAAGCCAGATTACTCAATTCCATTAATATCATTGACATCATTACTAAATCGCTATCGAACTATCAAGAAAAATATGGAAACCCACAATTCTTAACTAGCAATATATTACCACAATAATTAAATCAATTGGTCATCTCAACTCAATTATTATGACAACAAAACTCAATAACACGGGAATTGGATAAATATTAAGATTCAATAATTAAACTCAACACAAAAGTCTCACAAACATAGAATTAATCCTTAAAATATCCCAACTAGGATTAGAGCTTAGCCTAACGTACTAAGACTAACACAACTCATAATTCTAAAGTGAAAATAGGAAGAAAGTACAAATATGTCTTCGAGAAAATTAAGAGATCTCTAAAAACAAACCGTTCAAATAGTAACAATGATTATGGATTGGAAGGATAGTCATGGCAACCTCGTAAATTGTGCGTGGAGTGAAAGTTGTAAAGAGATTCTTGAAAATTGTTGAGAGAATTGAGTTAAAAAGTGGTTTTTATATGTGTTTTTAGGTCATATTTGGTCAAAGGCCACTCAATTTACTCTAAGGAGCTGTTGGGCCAAGTGATCCAAGTCTATTTGGGCGAATGGATCTACTCCTTTAAAGTAAGCCCTTATTTTAATGGGAAAATTTAAGAAACCTTACACTCAAGTTTCATATATTGAGGGAATAGCCACTAATTTTGTAAATTGTAAATATGGCATCCCAAAGATACTATATTTAAAAAATAACCATCCCTTAACTAACTGCAAAGGAACGTGGATCATGCGTGATCCCATTCCTAAAATCTCTCAATTCAAATATTCTAAAAAAAATCTATCCTTCCAAAACAGATTCATCAAAAACGTAAACACTCATCGAACACCATTATCAATCGAGAGAAAAACGAAACCCACAATCAAAATAAAAAACCCAATCAACACAATTATCATTTGCAGAAATAAAAAAGCAATCCAAAGTTATTTTTTTTTCAAAAATCAAAGAAAATCGATGAAGAATCATGTTTGAAGAAATCCACTAGTGTGCTTCAACCCAGGTATGAAATCAAGTGAAATTATTCTTACTGATTGCAGTTTCAAGTCAATTTTTTATCAAAATTCCATAATCCCACAATTTTCTGGAATTTCACGACAGAGATGAAATCTTAATGTTTTTGTTCTCCGAAGTTCACAAAGGTTCATAGTAGCAAGTTCACATTAACATATACATGTATTTGATCACATGTTCTAAGGTTCACAGAGGTTCACATGCACAAGTTCACATAACATATAATCAACTTAAACACATGTTTTAAAGTTCACAGAGGTTCACATGCATAAGTTCATAAAAAAAATCAATCACTTCACACTCATTCTAAGGTTCACAAATGTTCACATGCTCATGTTCAAAAAACTCCATTTCAAACATTTATTCTAAGGTTCACAAAGGTTCACAAGCTCAAGTTGACAAAACATATAATCCACTTAACACATGTTTTAAGGTTCACAGAGGTTCACATGATCAAGTTCAAAAAATTTCACTTATGATTGAAACAAAAATTCACATATGATTGAAAAAAGATACTTCAGAACAAGTATAAGATGTTCACATAGGTTCGCATGCACGGAGTTCACATATATGTCCACAAACACTTCATCACAAACCACTGTAGTTTAGATAAGTTCACATGCACAGGCTGACATATGTGTTTACGGACACTTCATGACAAGAATTAGATGTCACAAACGTTCACATGCATAATATAACATGAAAGGGCGTGCATTTAATGCAGCAGTATCTTTTTATTTCAACTTTCAACGTGTGATATATGGTTTGGCTAAAAGTGTAATATGTTCACAGTAAAATAACATAATAATAAAATAAATTTAAACTATACCCAAAATCTCAATAACCAAACGTGCAGTGCCAAAACTCAAAAAGCAAACTTAAAAAGTTACACTACGGATAATTACCTCTATTTTAATTAGTGAAGATTTTAGTTAGAATTTTTCTTAAAACAACATACCCATGCGGTCATCCTCTATTCATACCTACTACTATTTTTAACACTTTAATCTAATAACCTTCGATCTTCCTTTCCTCAGTTCTGCACAAATCATGCCTAAATCAACCTAATAAATTCTTAGACACTTGAATCACGTAATTACAGTAATTGAGACACGAATATGCACAAATAATGACATCAATTACACATAAAATCGTGTCTAAAATACAACCCATCACAATTATTTTCTCATTTTATTTTAAATCAACTTGTCCAACTTTCTTTCAACCTTTGTATACTGGTGGTGTATACTTTTCAACACTTCAATTCAAAATCTTAGGTCCATCTCAACTACCAAAATAATCTTCCACAAATTTAAACATATAATTCTAACAGAGCTATTCTCTACCATAGCAGAATCAATAATACAGGTGACCACATTAACCTCTTACTTTATGGTCCCTTCATAATTTTTTGTCGATTGCACCCCTATAGTATAAGGTCGTTGAAACATCCTAAACTTTTTCTTTAACTTAATCTATATTTACAAATAATTAATAATGCTTAATCTTGTATGATTTTAAAATTTTTCTGTCATATATGCGTAATTGATAACTGGCAACACTCAAACTATATTACAGGATAGAACAGATTTAGATTCAGGAAAATAAAAGCTCAGCATAGGCTAAGAGTGTAGTAGGACTGCCCGTGTTGACCATCGTGCTTAATAGGAATCATATGAGCACGACTCATGCTGATTAACACCCCATGGGCACGACCTCATGTTGGTCAGTCAAATCCCCAGATCGTTCAACACGTCCCTCGTGTTAGCTAGACACGACCCGTGTTGAATGTCTACAACTCAATATCAAGTTACAATCACTCTATTTTCATCCTCAGATACTTATACAATTATAATTCCATTCCAAATATTCATTAGCAAACAATAATCATATATGAAGCATATATTAACACATCATAATCAACTTTTATCTATCTATCAACTCATATAACATATCATCCAATTAACGTTAGAACATATCATCAAGAGACTAATACTAGATATATCAACATTTCATTTAAAATACAAAATGTGACTGATCAAAATCCTAATGGCATCGGCAAAAAAGAAAATGGATCAGGTAACAATTGTCTAACTTGATCGCTAGCACAAATCAACTCTAATGGAGATGTGTATCCAACTCTATACATATACCTGAAACAATCATCGCAGTTGCGTGAGTTGTGGGCTAAGTAAGTAATCTTTAATTCATTTTACCATTCATATTATCCATTCATAAATAATCAATTCATATGATCAAGTATGAATACTAATTGTAGTTTATTCATTTTTCTTTTACTTGTTTTCTTTTAAAATCCTTTATTTGTACGTTCACGTTCATAATAAATCCCTAACTTATGTCTCCCTATTAGTTTTAAAAACATTTTCCACCTCCTTTTCATGTAGATCTAACTTCTTTCTCCCCACTTATGTCTTTGAATGATCGATCATTTATTA
This sequence comes from Breynia disticha f. nivosa, assembly GCA_948193385.1. Lineage (NCBI taxonomy): Eukaryota > Viridiplantae > Streptophyta > Magnoliopsida > Malpighiales > Phyllanthaceae > Breynia > Breynia disticha. The sequence goes on along the minus strand of CANYCX011650325.1, from coordinate 6,020 downwards.
CCTTTCCATATCATATCACATATCATCATTTTTCATATAATTTCTAATATAAAAATAATAACATCGTTTAGTACTTTTTTTTTGCATTTCTTTACTCATTATCCAGACTTGTTTCATTTGAATCCTATATTTGATTCCATCTTTTCTTAATAATTTCACATATCTCATATATCATATCAGTACGCATATATCTCATCCTTTTCGTTTCATTTTCATATCAATCATTCTTATATGGATATCATATCATATTCGGATTCGTAAACATATATAATCATTCACATTCAAATCGTCAATCGTAATTCATTCTTTACACACATATATATATAGCCATTCATTTTCATATTTTAATTTAACCATATAGTGAGTAGATTACTCACCTCCTAATTGAAATACTTTGATCGATTCGTCCTATAAAACAATTCAAACACTTCCAATCACAATCAATTTCACTTTACATACATATGCATGCTCGCTCCTAATCTTATCCTAATTAGTTCTAATAATTTCTAACTTAAGATCTTTCATAAACTATACTTAAATTAAGAATTGCAAAGGATTACTTTTTCTGTGTTTTACAGTATCGACTCAGATATCGATATTCGGCTTACTCCTAAGATTTGTTTTGTTGTTTTTACGAATGTTTTCCACCTTAATTTCACCTTCTCTCTCTAGGACTCTTCTGCTCACTCTCTCTCAGTCTCTCTTGACTTTCTCTCTCTTGTTTTGCCTAAATGAAAGTCTGTTTATGTTAAATCATATTCTATTGTGAATCATAGTCGTGTTGACTCAGAACGCCCTGTGTTATTGTCCACGTGCCAGCTCATGTTTTAATTTCCAACTTTCTCGCATGATGTTCACCTCAGCACGGCTCGTGTTCCCAACACACGTTAGTCAACACACCCATCGTGTTATTTATAGAAAGTTTGATCGTGCTCTTCATCATCACGGTCGTGCTTATTATCTTTCCATTAAACATGATGTTGTGTCAATCCTTACGCCCCTCGTGCTACATGTTATAACTTAACATTTCCTGTGATTTTCCCTGCATAATTACTTTTTTTCTTGCTGCAGTATTGTCCTATCTTATAGTTTAATATTTCTTAAGGTATATTATGTTCATTTAAACTTACTTCCATTAACCATTTACTAATTATGGGAATATAGGATACGAACATTACAGTCGTGCTATACATTGCATTATTTCCATAAACTACTTCATAATAGAATTAACATGCTACTCTAAACCATCGAATGCCAATTCAAAATTAAGATGCAATAATGCATTCATATGACATTAAATAAATTCATTTGATCCTACTGGTTTCATCCTTTCCAATTATATCACATAAGAAATAAAACATTTTGATCTCAAAATATATATAATATGCCTATGATTGATAATATGCTATGCATCTCTTGACTATTTATCCTATCTAAGGAATTATAATCCCTGCTCTGATGTTAAAGTAACTGTGACACTGTACTTCATTATCTATATTCAATTAACCACATAGTATTATACCAAATATTTGATATACAAGTTCAAATTTAATAATTAATTAAACCTTCATTCATTATTTATATAAAGCATTTTTTTTCAAACATTTGAATTCCATTTTATTATAAACCATTATCTACAAAATCCAATATCACTTATACCCATATGTATGCACGTGAACAACAATATTAAGAGAAACTATACACTGGCCCGACCTGTCATAATAAGTTCTTACTTAGGGATGCAAAGACACTTAAAAATCTTTACCGATCTGTAGAAGAAAAAGGAGGTTAAATGGTGAGCTCCAAAAAAACTAAATGGGCAGCAAAACAAATTGTTGTTCTCATGGTTTTTGATTTTGAAATTGGGTTTGTTTACCATGGTTTTCATCTAACCATTGGGAACTTTAACTTCAATCCCTACATTTAGCACCGGAGTCAATGTTTTAATGGAGATTTGAACAGTTTTCATTGATAGAATATTACTGAGTATTATGAACCAGCATCAATTGTTCTTGATGTCTGTTCACCTCGAAGGAATCTCGTCCATTCACAGCATCATCTTCACTAAGGATAGGGAAGAGCTGATGTGTGAACGATGTAGAGTCCAAATAACCTATAGAAGAGGATTTGAATAGAGCTTATATAACATCTTCATCCTAAAATCACGTAATTAATGTCATAAGTAAAATAATTAATAAGAATAAGAAATTATTTGATAAAATAAAGAAAATAAACAATTAGAATTAAGTTCATGGAAGGTTGATAAAAGGTTGATGAAAGGTTGATATTAAGTAACTAAGGAATGAGAGGAAGCTTAAAAATAGTGAAGAACACGTGGTGGGCACGACCACACGTACTCCACGCCCACCACTAGTAAATATCTGATCCTGGAAAAATTGTATAAGTTCAATTCACTCGATAATTCACCAGAACCTTCAAGAAATAAAGCAAAGAAGCTGGAGAGATTAGAGAGAAGGAGATAAGGGTTAGAAAGAGATTACTGATAGAAGAGAAATTTAGCAAGGGAACGGATTCGAGTTATCGAATCAATTGTAATCTTGAGTTGGGAATCCAATGGTATATTTGAAACAGGTAAAACCTAATTTTATCATAAATTTTTAAGAGTTTTACTATTGAAGTGATTGTAGGATTGATTTAAAATTAGCAATTGACAATTCAAGAAAAGATAGAAAACTGTTAGGGTTAAGTTTAGAGCTTGCAAAATTAAGAAGTGAGCGTAATGAATTAATTAGGGCATGCATTATAATTATGATTTTATTGGATCTTACAAAAAGATTCATATATGTTTATATAGGACGAGAGACTAGACAGTCAGGGAGGATTAGAGCACACAGAGGCCTGAGTATTTCAGTTTATAGGTGAGTAGTCTAACTCACTTAAAATAAAGTTAATACAAAATTTAAAAATTGATATTATATGATTGTTTGAGATTTTATATGTTTGGAAATTAAATAGAAAAATGTGGAAACAGTATAAAAATGAAAAAAAAATATGTTTATATTATTGAATTGCGAACAGGTATGAACGAAACAAAAAATGCAAACTAGTACATTTACGTTATTTACTAATATACAATTGCATGATTGCATTGAATTATATGGATATGAGATATGGATATGATATCCGGACGTGGATATGATATGATATGGTATTGGTGGAGATATAGTTTTGTGATATTATGATCGATCATATTGGAGTGGAAGCACGGAGAGGAAGATAACGAGCATATTGCATAATCATTTTACATTACATGACAAGAAATACAAAGTTATCGAATATGAATGAAATGGTCACTAAAAATTGTATATGATTCCAATGATTACATGAAATGCAATCAATGACAAATAGTAAACATTATGTTGATTATATATATTTAATATTATAATACAAAAATAAAAGTTTGTTTAATTCATATGTTAATTAATTATTGACTATTCACTAAGCCTACAACTCATGCAACTGTGATTTTTATTTTAGGATCTAGTATTGAGTGAGATGGGCATATAGATTTGATAGGTGGGTCAACTACTACTCCTAAACTATTTTCTCTCCCCTCATCAGAGCTGGGCCTAGGAGTTTTTAGTGTTGTTGCATGTTTTGCAAGTACATATGATATGTTTTGTTGACGGATTGATACAAATATTTGGTTATTAAGATTGTTGTTATATATATGTATATATTTGAGTTTGTTGCTATTTGAGATTCATATAAATATTTGAGGTGTATGTTGATAGAGAAAGGTTGATATTTTCCTGAGAACCGTTGATGTGTTTGAGATCGTCTTTATAGGTGCGTAGTATGTAATTATATGTATATCCAGAGTACAACTGTTATATACTAGTTTTACAAAAAGTATGAGCTTTATATATTTCAGAATAAAGAGAGTATTAGGTTAATATAAAGCTTAATCCATGGATATGTTAACTAATACGATCAATATTTTGATTATATAGCAGAGCAACTGTCAACTGTTTATACAATAAAATTATATGTATGATTAAGGATTATAGAATAATGGTTAATGATTATGAACTATGGAATAGTATAAGAAATATTTTAATTTATACATATAATAAAGGTAATATGATTATTAATTACATAATTAAAAGGATAATAGAATAGGAAATTTTATTTTAGTATTAGAGCAGGGATATGATCCCTAGAATATATGTGAATTGTGATTGAATTTGCATTGTCATTGGATGAAATATGTGTTTAATTAGTTTTATTTTTGTTTTATAGATATGTCATAGCCTAGTCATCCTACTGAGAGAGAGGGAGCAACAGACCCTACAGTTTAGTTTTCACATGCAGGATCGAGAGATACATAATATGATCTTGATTATTCGCACTATAGACTAGCCTATCCTTATCTCCATCACCTTACTATCCTATGTATAGAGATCCACCCCTGATTGATTACCATATTAGAGCAAAAAACTTTAAGGAATTGAAAAAGTTGGAAGCTATAGAGTTTAGGGGTACCACAGATCTACGACTGGCAGAGGAGTGGTTAGATTGGATTATCAGAGTCTTTGAGATGATGCAGGCTGTAGTTAGAGATAGGTTAGAGTTTGTTGTATCATTGTCACAAGGTGATGCGTATGATTGGTGGAAGACGATTCCCCATTCTTTGTAGTTCAATGAGTTATAGCATGGAGAATTTTTTTACGAGAGTTTAGGAAGTACTTACCGAAGGTATACATGAATTCAAAAAGAAAAGAGTTCTTAGCTCTGAAGTAGGGGAAGATAACAGTAGTCGAGTACGAGTTACAGTTTACCTAACTATCATATTTTACTGCTAGTTATGTTTCTATTGATAGAGATAAATGTAGGATATTTGAGGATGGTTTGACTAAGAAAATTCTCAAAGAAATACCTAAAATAGAAACAAGTAAGTATACAATATTAAAGGATGCAACAATTAGAGCTGAAGAACTTCTTAAGGTTGATGACAATGATGAAGAGGAAAAAGCAAGTAAACAAAAGAGAGTAGTAGCTCCAGGAGAGTCTAGTAGACTGGGTAAGAGGATTGAGTTTACCCCTACTCGTACTGAATTCTGAGGATTTACTACAGGTCGATGATGACCTTTTTCTTATCAGGCTTAATGCGGTAGAGGATCTGGACGGGGAGGAATGGGTAGCTCAGCACCGGTGTTAGGACCTGCTAGACTTTTGTGCCCACATTGTTAGAGATTTCATTATGGTGAGTGCAGGATATTGACGGGAGGTTGTTTTGTGTGTGGTGTTGGAAATTCTAACGTGTTATATAACTAATGGCAATGGAAATTACACTAAAAACATGTCAAAGGAAGCCAATATAAATATCAAAACTGAAATTAACAACACATTGATGTTTAGTTATAACTAGTTAATGTAAAAATTAAAACTTTAGAAGAAAGACTCACCTCGTCGACTTTTCTTCCTTGGCCAAATGGTATGTGGGAAAACACCAAGTATCTACCACCTTACAATACTCTAAGACGACCTTTATGACACTGTGAAAGGATCTAAGATAGATGGGATGACTTATAGTCCTGTAATGAAATTTTAGATCCAAACAGCTTCCTTAACTGTCTCAGACGCTGCTATATACTCACCTTATATTGTAGAATCTACAACTGTGCTCTGTTTAGAGCTTCTCTAGCTGGCATCTGCTCCATTCAATAAGAATATATATCCCAATTGTCATGTTGGGGTCATAGCATCAGTGTATTCTATAACACTGAGCTCCTCTTGACCTCTATACACTAAGAACAAGTTTTAGTCCTTCTCAAGTACTTAAGAATTGTCTTAACCACAGACCAGTGGATCTTTTTAAGATCCTACTGGAACCTACTGGTTATTCTTAGTGCATGAGCAACATCCGGCCTAGTACATAACATAGCATACATAATAGATCCTATAGTTGATGCATATGGGACTCTATTCATACATTATCTCTCTTCTTTATAGGATGTGAAATCCTTCTTAAACAGAACTACACCTTGCTGTAAGGC
>CANYCX011650157.1:0-28784 GCA_948193385.1 Breynia disticha f. nivosa | reverse complement strand
GCTCTTAGGTGCTCGATAAAATGATCGAGTGACTTGGTAAATTTAGTTTAGTGGGGTTTTAGATTGCAAGCAGTAATCCTCTAACAGTAAGCCTAGTTTATGTTGTTTATCTTGGACTGAATTATGCTTGTTTCTCCTCCGATCAATATTCGGTAGTGACTAATTAGCATCTCATGTAAAAACTTGGTGCCCCCACTATTAAAACTTTCTGGGTCTATCCCTGTCAGGATGGGAAGGTAGTTGAGTTCTATCAGGAATTGTATCATACCTGAAATCAGGAGTGTCCGAATCAGACGGTTGTGGTTGAACTCAGATGTTGGTTTCTCATGTAAGCTAACGAAAAATTCTCATTCATTAACTCATCTCCATAACATGCTATGGGAAAAAAGATACCTCAATCTTTTGCTTCGTGGAATTTGAATATTGAAAAGCAGAAAACAGCCAACACTATTAGAAGATTAAATCATGAACTTTGCGCTTCTAAGAAGGCATTGAAATCTTCCCTAGCCTTGCGCAACCGAGGTGTAATGCAGGAACCTGGGGAGTTTGGGTGCGATGTGGAAGAAGATGTTGAAAACCGAACATGGCGAGAGGATTCGTGGGACTTCCTGCAGGATGTTGTTGCTTTAGTTGAGCTGTTCTTCAGAACTCCTTTCCGATCTTTGTCGAACACGAAAGCTGCTGCGACTGGCGAGTCTGTCTCGTTCTTGCCAGTTCTTATTAGTTCCAGCGGCAAGTCGAAGTAAAGATTGATGGAGGAAGAGTCTCCATCATCATGGAGGTCGTTGATTATGGCTGATGAAGCCCATGAACCACATTCAAACTTCTCTAGTGAAACTGTCCTGGATATTACTTTTTCCATCTCTGTTTCTTCAATCTCTACTTCCTCTCTTTTTGATCTTACTGGCTTTGCCTTACCGAAACCTGGAAGGTACAAGCAAAGCGCGCTGCATTTGAAGCCGTCATCACTGTTGGAATCGATCTTCTTGGACATCTTACGAGCAGGAAAATCACTGTGAAAGGTTCCATGATGCTTTGCTTTGTCATTGGGTTCAATTGCACTGGCATTAATGAACATAAGATCAAGTTCATCAGCTGGTGCAGATGATCTTCCCTCTGCACAAGACTTGCTCCTGCGCAAATGAATGTCATCAGGAGAAATATGGGGGTGCACTGCAGAATGCCGACGGGCTAGATTGTCAATCTGGCGAGGCGATGCTTGACATTCGTTCCTCCATTTCTTCTTCAGCATTGCAAAACTGAATCTCGGAGATGAAATAGCCGAATTGGGCAGGCTGCAACTGACAAGCTGGGATTTTACTGGTGGTAGAGGCAGTGGTACAGGTAAATCCTGCGTTGTGATCATAGGCAGCGGCATCATCAAATTGAAGCTAGAGTCTCTCCTTGATGATTCCCTCAAGGATATCGGATCAACAGAAATCTGCTTTTCCTTTTCCAGGCTCTCTTCTCTGACAAGAGTCTTTGTTTCTTCAGGAACCATCAAGTTCAGCTCATGGAAATGTTCAGCAGACAAATAGATGTCAGCTTCATCCTCAATTTCGACCATGTTTTCTTTTATGTTCTTGGAAGGAGGAATCACAATATCAGAAGCTGGGATGACCATAATGAAGTGTTCAATACACAAACCGAGAGTGAAACAACTAATAGAGTGAACAACATATATAGTTGAAAGGAGGCAAAAGTTGTGGAAGTGAGGACGTGGGCATCATGTCAGGCATGTTCATGGTAGTGATTTCCATGTCTGGTTGTTTAATGAGGTTGTCCCATACAAGAATGGAAAAAACTAATATTCTACTTAAAAGAGACTAATCCATATAATAAAAGAGTCATGGCTAGCATTGTTCCTCTCTTATTAAATAAACCCTGAGCTGACTTTCACGCAATCATTAAGATTTTAATAATATGAACTTCACTAGGAATATAGGTTCTTCATAACACTGTGTACAATACATTACAATTTACACCAAGGCAAAAGCTTCTACTGAAGAGAGTTATAAAACAAGATTAGTACTACTGATATGCCAATGATGATCGGGAATGCAGTGACCAAGTACAGTGCTCCAAGTCCCTGCAATGAATTCCTCCTTTTGGTTATAACCTCAAAGATAAGCCTATTCATCAGAGATTATGTTTCACCAGATGATCATGCAATTGCTATACATGATGCCACCACTAATTAGTTTCAGTAGGCCAAGATGTTGATAAGAATATCCGACCCCAAGTGGCATCCTCAGACGAATGAGTACTACTGTAAAAGGGTGCATAAAAATCATGTTATCAGCAAATATTAATTCAGCCAAAATTGTTGATATGGTGCTTGTTCTTCCTTTTCACGTCTTGTTCATCGTTTTCACAATATCTTTATTTGGAAAAACCAATAAATATTTAATATGTTCAAAGGCCAAATTTAGTGCAATTTTATATGTGCTAATCATTCAAAATGCTTTCAGGAGTTGAAGAAATATGATAAGTTTCTTTATGCATCGTGCATGCAGATTGTAGAAGCATCACACTCAGAAGTTTGATCCAAACATAGGTTCCACGCAATTTAATCAGATGACATCTCCGAAGAGAACTAGCAGCAATGACATGGTTAAGAAGGAAAAGAAAAACTAATAAGAGAGTAGAACAAACCACTGCTGGAGGCACTTCTGTATCATCTGTAACATCGTCATCTTGAATTTCAGCAGCTGAATCCCAATCGATATTCAATCTCTTAGCAGCCTCTTCAAGATTCACACCAGTGTCAGTGGCTCTTGCGTATAGAGATTTACTCGGCTTTTTCTTTGTTGCCTCAACCTATACAATATGGAATATTACTAATGACTGGAGCTTCAGTTAACAAATCGATATAAAACTGCAAATTACTCGATAGATCAGTATACAGGAAGCAAAGCTTTTCCTTTTAACTGAGTGCAGACCTTGAAACAATATTGACAGTGGCTTTGTGCTGCTGTATTAGCATGTGCAGAAATTATTGTTCAATCATTAGGGCAGGGAAAAAGAAATTGATTAACTGAGACCCAACGATTATGTTATCTAAGGCATCTTCAGAAGTTCAGTGAAAACCTATAAGTAGCAATGCAAACATAAAATCCTTATACGTATGGGCACTTAAGCCTCGTCGTGAAATCAGATATTTGAAGCCTAAACTCATCATCAAATAGCAGCCAACAAAAGACAAGACAAGTGTACCTCCAAGTTGGGCCAATTTATCATTTCCTCTGCTAACATCTGAAGCGCAACACGATTCTTTGGGACCTTGCCTTCATTTACCTGCATAAGCAGTCAGAGTTCAAACAAGCTATACTAATTCATATACACTGGGCAAACGTAAAAGCATCTTCCTTTAATAGGAAATGGAAAATTCCAAATGACATAAAAAAGAAGTGGTAGCCACTGTTTCAGAAAGATGTTGACTCTCACAAGATTACTCAGAAATTGATGTTCTAGCACAAGAAATCATTGCACAAGCTGCAATGTAAAATTAACCAGATACTAAATCATTTGTGCCACAATCAGCAACTAATGGTAATCACAGTGTTATCTTCAATGGCAGAATTCATATCAAGTTTAAGCTTGTCTACATTCTCGAACGAACAATATGAGAACTAAACCAGAGACAAATTTTTATTCTAAGATTTTTTGAGAACGAAAATAAAGGATAGATTAAAAGCAAAACTCACTTGCTCTAGAGCTTCAACCAAGTCATCTCTGGTTGGGGCATCAAGATCTTCAATGCCAAGAAGTCTCCTTCTCTCAACTTCTCTAGGGTCCTCAATCATAATAGTCAACTTCACCTAAAGTAAGATATGCAGGAATTGAAAATGGAGAAGATACGCTAATGCTCAAATACAGGACACAACAAAAGTGAAATAATGCCACTAAATATCATATCAATTCACATCAAAACAAGCCAATTATCTTGCTCTTCAAGAAATAGAACAACAATTAGACAATCAAGAACTTCCTAATCAAGCAACCAATTAGTCCAAGAATTTATACAAGGATCAAACTTTTCACCTCATTGAAGAGCATGTCTCTATTTCTCTTCAAAAGCTCCAACACCTATCAAACCACAAATAAAAAAAATCAGCACAAAGCATGCTAAAAAGATCATCTTCAACCAGAATAAACAGTAAAAGAAAAGGGCATACCCTTTTAGTTTCATTAATATGCTCAATGTCCTGAGGACTTGGTGGCACTTCTTCTTCATCATCCTCCTCTTCCTCTTCTTCTTCTTCTTCTTGAACACTCAATTCAACATCTTCTCTGCCTACAAACAAACCAACATTTCTCCTCCTTTGAGAAATGCATAGATTGCCAAAACTACTCTCCACCTTCTTATTCAAACAAACTTCATGTCTCTGTTGATTTTGGTGTGAGAAAAGAGAGTGGTTTTGAGTAAAAGAAGAAGTAGAGTGCAATAAGAGAGCGAGTGGCAGTTGTTGAAGTTGCAAAGCCATAATCTTTAACTAAAGTTCGTTCTTTAAATTTATACAGTAAATTTATACAGAACAAGGCATTTGCATTTCCTTAGTTCGTTGAAGCTGAATGAAAGATAAAAGGAAATTGCAGAAGGGCAGCAACGGTAAGTGAGCGGAGTGAATGGTGAAGATAGCAGTAAGAGATTAGCATGTAGTATGGTTTGTGGACAAGCTGGCATGAACTTGTGGCTATGGGGAGAACAAGATTAGAGCTTTTCCAATTACAAATGGCCCAACATCAAAACCAAACTCAAACTTCAATTTTGGGAAAATCCTTATTTAATTTCCTTTTAATTATATAATTAAATCCACAAATGACAGGCTGTTGGGGCTAATTTTCCGCTAGGGCGATTCGCGAGGGACGTGCGTATGTGTATTTGTGTGACCGCGAAATCAAAAGGTGGTGATTGGTTTGTGTTGCCTGAAATGACTTCAGGACTTTTAGAGTTTAAATGATTCTACGTTAAACTGATTTTTAAAACTATTCCTACTGAGCACGAAAGCGATAAAAAAATAAAGATGCAGAAAGCATTAAAGAAAATAAAGTTTAAGTTGACTTACTCCTAGTGCAGAAACATAAATGACAGAAAATAAATGGACATAAAGTAAACTGCATTGAGCTGAATTTAAGACTACAATTCACTTATAGATGACGTCTCAGAAAACATTCTTGAATTCTCAAGATTCTCTTCGGCACTTTTAGTGAGTGAAATGAAGACTACACTACGGCTACACTAAAAGTTATACTAAAATTGAAGGAAAAAGGCAAATAGAATGCAGAGTGTGTGGTGTGTTAACCTTTGTTCCTTCAATTTCTCTTATATTTATAAGCCTCAAAGGTAGTTATCCATGCTTCCAAGTAGTTGAGCGGTTTTTCACGATCATATTGAAACTGTCTCTCCCAATCCATGCTTACAATAACTACCTCTGGACGTGGAAGGTTGACCATATCTTCAAATTTCAATTTGCCACGCTGGTAACCGTTCGTGACTGATTCCTTGATTAAATGATGTGGCAGGTGATCCTTTGTCATGACATTCTCCGCCGGATGATGCTTGCTCTCGCTGACCCTTCAGATTATTCGCGATGGTCCCCATTCGCCACTCATTCTCGCTAACCTTCATCGACTTATACCTCTTCCTCAGTTCTTCGCGTGTCTTGATGAGCCTTGGCTCAATTTCAGAGGCCCCCATACCTAGTTCAGCGAGACCTCGCTGAGTTGATCATGGTGTTAACAGATGCCCTCCGCGAAAAGACTTATGAGGATTTTACTGCTGACGAATAAGTCTTCTATATATTCGCGCGAACATCTGCAACCCAAACGATTCAGCATCTGCACACCTGACTCATAATAAATCCATATCGCATTTATTTCTTTATTTCCTTGGATATGAAGTCCATAAATTCATTCTTATCACGTGTGTAGTTTTATTCCACCGCACACGTCAGCCAGATCTCCTGCTCCAGCGGCCCCTGCCATTTGCACTTTTTGGGTCACATCAACACTTTTCAGGTAATTTTTGTACCCTCATTAAATACAAGATTTGTATTCGTTAAGTTCCTCATGCATATCTCTTTTTTATTATGAGTATTATGTCAGACATGTCACACTGATCGTCATTCAGGCGCAAAAACGCGTTACAACTACGCAAAAAAATATGGGTATCATCCGCATATCTTCACGAAAATACTCCCTTTTGTTGGGAGAGTTGAGTCGCGAACCGACGTGACACAGGTATAATAATGCGCGTGGGATAACCTTCCACAGTCAACTTGTAATTTGAATTAACCATGATTTAAAATTCAATAAATCACATCCGCATTAAATGCGCACAGTTGCGACTTCTCATTGCATGAGACTGTTCAATTTCCCCCTTTGCCTATAAAACAGGAGCCCAGTTCCTTCTTCCTTCTTCATAGCCTTATTTCTGCAAACACTTCATCTCTTTCTTTGCTATCATGTTCTTAAAATTTTTTCGACCCTAATCTCTGCAACAATGAAGACCCAAACTCAAAATCTCACCAAAATAAGGATTTCCAGCCTTTTTGGTGACGTCAAACACATTCCAGAGGAGTTTTTTAATGACTCCAAAACCTACATTCGTCCTGGCCTTTACTTTCTCGACGAGAAGACCCAATACAGGTTCACCCTGAACACATTGCTAGCAGGGTGTTCACTTTGGGTCTCGTCTCTTGCCTTCCATCCTCCAAGTTGGAAGAGATAGAGGATTTCTTTCCTCGCACACGCGAAGCGGGGTTACTGTTTTCAGCCGATGTTGAACGCTTGAAATTTGTCTTCTACTGGGAGACCGATGGGCCAAAGAACAACACATATCCCACCCCGTGTAAAAAAACTGGGTTAGCAAACAGATCCTCCCAGCCTACCAACGGACACTTGCTCGCATATGTCTTAAAAATATTACCAACGTGACGATAAAGGAGCAACTACCAGCTGCCTGAGGATTTTATGTCCATAACTCTATTGGACGTACAAATACTCGTCGGAGCGATAATTAAAGGGGAACAACTACCAACTGAGTACATGTCTGATCTGCTGCAGTGACTGAACACTTGGCGCGCTTTAAAACCAAGAAAGGGGATGAGGGATGCCCCTTATCGTACTCAAGCCTGAAGCTTGTGGAAGTAAACGAAAAGATTTCCCGTAGTCAACGACTAAGCCTGCGCGAGCTGATCGACTTCTTCTGGTACTTCCTGAGCAAGTACATATTCGCCACTACCTCAAAGAAATCTGTATTCAATCTACTACCTTGGGCGATTACCTTCGTAAACTGGTGTTTCAACGGATCCATTCATCCAGTGCTTTCGCCTCAATGATACTAGCTGCTCTCTACGACTTATCCTGTATGATAGATATGTCATTGCCTACATCACTGAGCATTCTTTATTGGCTCCTAGCCAGGTGGACGGATGTCTATTTCTTTGGGGCTCGCAAACACATCAACAAAAAACTCAAGCGAGTCCCAACGAAGCTGGTGTCAATTATTGACTACATCAATTTTCCGTTCATTTCAGTTCAAGATGAGGGATTTTACCTTCTTCCCCGTAGCTTTCAAACCTAGTTAGAGGAGGAATCAATTGGAGTGCACAATCGCTGTTAATTCGCTGAAAATCTGGGGTTTGTTGGTTTCAAACCTAGTTAAAGGAGGAATCGATTGGAGAGCACAATCGCTATTAATTCGCTGAAAATCTGGGGTTTGTTGGTAGGTTAATTGTTTAGAAGACTCTAAAATGATAGTTTCAAAGTTTTGGAAGGTTTTGAGTGAAAAATGAAGAAGAAAGCGCAGTTATATCTTGATACAGATGTCGGGCACGGGTCGTGCCTTAGGTCTTGTCCTGCCTTTCTCACACAGTCTGGGCACGACTCGTGCCCATGACTCGTGCCAACGTTTCCAACAGCGACGAGCACGCCCCATAGCACGGTCGTGTCGAACCCGTCCTCATCTACTGCTGCTACGAATTCACAACAAAATTGACAGTTTTTAACTTCGTTTTCCACGCTTAGTTTTCCGTCTAATTAATTTCAACAACTTTCGGGGCATTGCAAGCTCGCTGAGAAGCTTCCCAAATTATTTGCTTTGGCTCGTGCAGCGAGTTTCTTATCATTTTAAACTTAAAAAATAGTAATTTACATAATTATCTGAATGAAATAGTACTTTAAGAGAAAACTCGATGAGAGTGAACCCACAAGAAGACATAAATAGTTTATCACCAATAACATGTAACCCTTACTTTTCTTGGATTTGTCAGCCAGTTCTGGATCATTTTCTTGGAGAATCGGAGGATTTTTTGAAGGTGGAGACTGTGCAAAGACATCCATGCGAGATGATTCAAGTTAGTTTGAGCAGAAGCTTGAAGAACATGGCGATGACAGTGAAGTGGTGTATTTTGTGTCACAGTAAAATATAGACGAACTCTTCTTGGAGGCTTTTGGTGTTACTTAAGTAGAACTTGTTTTTCTCATTATTATCAATAAGGTTTTTTCTTATATCATATGTTTTTTTGCGAATTATTAATACCAATTTGTGGTCGTTTCGGCTATGTACACATGCTTTTATCAGGTGAATTTATATTATATTATATGATATGGACAACCTTAATAAAAGTATAACAATCATTACAATTTACAAATCACCACCTTCTACGAGGCGTTGGCTGGAGTAATAATCCAGCCCCTCTAAAGATCTTGGACTTGGGTAGCACCCGGGTTCGATTCCTGGAGGAGTCGCCCATTGTGAGAGAGAAGTTGTGTCTCTCGCTTCGAGTCTATATTAGTCTGGACCAATGTGTCTGAAAAACCAGGAAGGATAAACAAAACAAATCACCACCTTTACAATCTTGCATCATATGCATATATGAAACATTTTCTCTAAAATTACAACCCATTTCGTACTTTACTTCTTGCTCCACTAATTCAATTTAGCTGAATTTTAAAAGTTGAGCAAATAGTATTTGGTGGGTAGAAGAGGAAGGGTGGTGATGGGGGGAGAGAGAGACAAAAGACAAGTGGATATGGGTGCATTTATTAGTTGAAAGAGAATTAATATTGAAAAATGTGTGGTTAGAGTATCTACATTCATAAATCTCTTCAAGAGGTTTACGACTATGTCACGTCAGTATTTTATAAATTTTTTATTTATTAAACTTTTCTTCTATATTCATAAGTCTTTCATTAAACTTTGTTGTGCACTCATTATATATCATTCATTATTTAACACAATATTTTTACTCACAACTTATTTAAGTGGCCTCCACAAAATTAGTGGAGTCCACATATTAACCATTTTATGAGCATTAAACGGTTGATGCTTGCATGTTCTCTCTCTTAATGAAATGACATAAAGTGGCTGATGTAGGGTATAAACCCCCACTTCAGATGTTCTTAGGATATGGTGGTTAGAGGGGGAAAAGGTAGAGATGGTGAGTAGGCAAGGGTTTGAAACGGCTAAGTTTGACTGCTTCCTTGAGTTTAACGACTTATGCTTTCCTAGTTTCCTATTCACTTTGCTTTACATACAGCCACCTTCCATCGACCCAAGTTTTTGTTGCCACATATCCAACAGTGAATGAAATACGAGCATGCAACAATATTAGCTTTGTGGCAATGACATTCCTCACTTTTTTAGTCTCGTTTGAACTAGTTTTCTTACAACTGTCCTCCTTTTCTATCCTTCCTTTTTATTCTCTTTACTTTTCAGTTCCAACCTCCCTTTCACCCTCCCTTAGAAATATCAACCATACTCGAACTAATGGCTACCCCAGTTATAAGAGGTTTCACCGGATTAGTGAACTTGAGTCTCGAGCATCGCATTGTCTTACCATACGATAAAAAAAGTATAAGAGTTTCAGAGGTATAAGCTAAATCTGAAGCAATTAAATTAAGAAGGCCATAGGATTATGAGATAGTTGGGCATGCGTATGGTTGGTAGAATGGCACAACAGATTTTCCATTTTGTCGAAAATTTCAAAACTAGGATCACATAATCTGTGTCAAATCTTCAAAGGACTGCATATTTAAGTGATTCGTTAATGAGAGCCTCTGCAATTAGCAACCACGATCTCAAATTGGTGGACTAAATTCACAGTTTTTCAAACTTCTTTTGTGGTAATTCCAGTGAAGATGTATTTCTGACTAGGTGTTAGCTATGCATACAGTCTTAAAATAACATTGTCCTTTTCCGTGATTCCATAAGAATTTTTTAACTCATCAATTAATGAGTCTAATAATCTCTATGTTCTCTGGGGAATTATCTATCTCGTTTTTTTGCGTTCGTAGGTTTTAAGGTGATTGTTCGAGTTTCTGTCTTCTATTTTAGTGTTGCTGAACTCTGACAATAACAACTAGTAAAAAAATACTAGGAATGTTTGACAAAAAATAGACAAGTAAAAAATTATCGGCGTCAACGCAAAATAAACGGGAAAATTTAAAAAACCTTATACTCAAGTTTCACATATTGAGGAAATAGCTACTAATTTTGCAAATTGTAAATATGACATCCCAAACATACTATATTTAAAAAATAACGATCCCTTAACTAACTGTAAAGGAACGTGGATCATGTGTGATCTCATTCTTAAGATCTCTCAATTCAAATATTCTCAAAAAAATCTATCATTCCAAAACAGATTAATCAAAAACGAAAACACTCATCGAACACCATTATCAATCGAGAGAAAAATGAAACCCACAATCAAAATAAAAAAACCCAATCAACACAATTATCAATTGCAGAAATCAAAAGACAATTCAAAGTTTTTTTTTTCCAAAAATCAAAGAAAATCGATGAAGAATCATGTTTGAAGAAATTAACTAGTGTGCTTCAACACAGACATGAAATCAAGTGAAATTATTCTTATTGATTGCAGTTTCAAGTCAATTTTTTATCAAAATTCCATAATCCCACAATTTTCTAGAATATCACGACAGAGATGAAATCTTAAAATTTTTGTTCTCCGAAGTTCACAAAGGTTCACATTAGCAAGTTCACATAAACATATACATGTATTTGATCATACGTTCTAAGATTCACATGCACAAGTTCACATAACATATAATCAACTTAAACACATGTGTTTAAAGTTCGCAAATGTTCACATGCATAAGTTCATAAAAAAAACTCAATCACTTCACACTCGTTCTAAGGTTCACAAATGTTCACATGCTCATGTTAAAAAAACTCCATTTCAAACACTTGTTCTAAGATTCACACAAAACATATAATCCACTTAATGCATATTTTAAGGTTCACAGAGGTTTACATGATCAAGTTCAAAAAAACAAAATTTCACATATAATTGAAACAAAAGTTCACATATGATTGAAAAAGGATACTTCAAAACAAGTATAAGATGTTCACATAGGTTCGCATGCACGGAGTTCACATATATGTCCATGAACACTTCATCACAAACCACTGTAGTTTAGATAAGTTTACATGCACAGGCTGACATATGTGTTTACGGATACTTCATGACAAGAATCGGAAGTTCACAAACGTTCACATACATAATATAACATGAAAGAGCGCACATTTAATGCAGCAGTATCTTTTTATTTCAACTTTCAACGTGTGAGATATGGTTTGACTACAAGTGTAATATGTTCACAGTAAAATAACATAATAATAAAATCAATTTAAACTATACCCAAAACCTCAATAACCAAACGTACAGTGTCAAAACTCAAAAAACAAACTTAAAAAGTTACACTGGGGTAATTACCTCAAAATAAACAAGTTATTAGAACATTCCCAACAGCCTCCTTAATATATAATATTATAATACCTCCTTAACTCAATTTACACTCCTTAAAATTACATACTATATCAGACTCCTTATTCACTCCTTATTTATTTATTCTTCTAATTTTATAATAATATAATTACCAATCTTTCTGAACTCAAATAATTAAACTAAATAAATATTATAATTAATTAAAATTAATTTCGACAATCTTTAGTTGGTAAATCTGAAGCAGCATGCTAAGTGAAATTAATTTCTTATGAAATCCGAGACCGATTTTCTGAAATCCGATTTCGGATTTCTAAAATCCGGTTTCGGCTTTCTAAAATCCGAAACCGGTTTTTGGACTATATAATTAATTAGTTAATTGGAAGTCCAGTTTCGCGTATCCACTCCCTCTCCTCTTTCTTCCTCTACTTCGGCTTTTCTCAAACATGTACAAAATAAGGAGTCATTTTCTCAAATGAAACAGAGAGAGACATGTCTTCAAAAAAATAAGAAAAACATATTAAGGAGCCATTTTTTCACTCCTTAGATTTGTTAACTCAAGTAAGGAGCTCTTACAATTTTTATCTAAGGAGCTAAAATAAGGAGTATGCTGAAGTTTCATTATGAAATAACAATTGTCAAAATTAAAGGAGGAGCAAGAATAAGGAGATTGTTGGAAATGCTCTTATGTAAAACGATATTGGGCCCACAATAAGACTCAATTTGGCGGGAAAATGTTGGCCCAGCTTGTTATTTTCCCGCCACCAATCGTTAAAGAATAAACCACTCTTCACTCCACTTCCGCCTTTCTCCACAGTCACTTCAAATAACCGCCAAAAATTAAATTAAAAAAATCTCAAGCTCCGTTTTACAATGGATGCATTCGGCGGTTACTTTGTCGACGAGAAAGCGGCTCGTATCGAAAACATCTTCCTCGACTTCCTCAAAAGGTTTTGTTCCTCACTTTTAATTTTTCTTCTGTCCTGTGGAATGTGGAGTTGTGAATTCTAACGGTTTTGAAATGATGATGTCAGCTTTCGACTGGAGGGGAGCAATGAGGCGTACTACGAGTCGGAGATAGAGGCGATGAAAGCGAATGAATCGACGACGATGTTTATCGATTTTTCTCACGTTATGAGATTCAATGATCTGCTTCAAAAGAATGTTTCTGATGAGTATATTAGGTTTGACGTTTTCTAACGGTTTAAATTTGATTGAATTGGTCTATGAGTTAGGTTTTGAAATTTTTGTGTTTGGTTTGATGGAATTAGGTTAGAGGCGTACCTGAAAAGTGCTTGTAAGAGATTTGTGACGGAATTGAACCCAGCGTTCGTTGCTGATGATAATTCTAATAAAGATATTAATGTTGCCTTCTTCAACATTCCTTTCGCTAAACGGTACTCTGCCTTTTGCTTTTCATTTGGTTTGAAATGTTGAATTGAAAATGAGAACGTTTTATGTTGTTATAGGTTGAGAGATTTAACAACTGCGGAAATTGGGAAGTTGGTATCGGTGACTGGTGTGGTTACGCGTACAAGTGAAGTGAGGCCAGAGCTTCTCCAAGGAACTTTTAGGTGCTTGGATTGCGGTGGTGTCATTAAGAATGTAGAACAGCAATTTAAGTACACTGAGGTCCGCTTGTAAATTGATGTTAATTTAAATACTGAATGTGGAAGCAACTGCATTGTGCTGTTTCTCATGAGGTTTTTGCGTAATTTTGAATTTTCAGCCAACAATTTGTGTTAATGCTTTGTGTAATAATAAAACAAGATGGGCATTGCTTCGACAAGAGAGTAAATTTGCCGATTGGCAAAGGGTAAGAATGCAGGAAACTTCAAAAGAGATTCCTGCAGGCTCATTACCCAGATCGTTGGATGTTATTCTTAGACATGATATTGTTGAGCAGGCGAGAGCTGGTGACACGTAAGATTACTCTTTTGACCTACTAGCGGATATTCACTACTATTAAGTGATTGTTAATCTTAGCTGATAATTCGCCATTGTGTGTGCTTCTCAGGGTGATTTTCACTGGAACTGTTGTTGTAATACCAGACATATCAGCGTTAGCCTCACCTGGAGAGAGAGCAGAATGTCGTCGAGAAGCTCCCCAACGAAAGGGTGCTGGTGTAGGAAACGAAGGTGTGAGGGGGCTGCGGGCATTGGGAGTGAGAGATCTTTCATATCGTCTTGCTTTTATTGCTAACTCAGTGCAGGTTGGTTGGTCTATAGCTGCATATTACTGACTACATGTTGCTGCAGGGTTACTGAAGTCTGTTTTCCAGTTCTATTACAACAAGTATTTTCATAATTGTTTCAGATATGCGACGGTAGAAGGGATATTGATATCAGGAACAGAAATAAGGACGTGAATGAAGATGATAACCAATTCACGGTTAGTTTATGATCCCATTTTTTTGTCTGCTTTAGATGGGGCAAGCAACTTTGAGTCACAATTTCATGATTTTGTAAGAATGCGGCTGTTTCATGGCATTGGATGATCTTTGGTCTGTTTTATCGTGTAAAAAGGTTCATCACAATATCGCATGTTCTCATTTCATTTGACTTGGCAGGCTGAAGAGATGAATGAAATTCATAGAATGAGAAATACACCTGATTTTTTCAACAAAATTGTTGATAGTATTGCTCCAACTGTTTTTGGTCACCAAGATATCAAGCGGGCAATCCTTCTCATGCTCTTAGGTGGGGTGCACAAGTTCACTGGTGATGGCATTAATCTTAGAGGAGACATCAATGTTTGCGTTGTTGGAGACCCTAGCTGCGCAAAGTCTCAGTTCCTAAAGTGTGTAACCTACTTTCTTACCTTTTGATTTGTTCTTAGAAATGTTTAATACATTTATTAATCTATATGTGTTCATTTAGGTATACTGCAGGTATAGTTCCTAGATCTGTCTACACGTCTGGAAAGTCCTCTTCTGCTGCTGGGTTGACTGCAACAGTGGCCAAAGACCCAGAAACAAGGGAGTTTTGTATTGAGGTAATACAACATCATTTTGCTCTCTATTATTTGAGAATAGGCTTTATTGTGAGAATTTTAACAATTAGCTCCTCGCATCTCATGTTAATGACACATTATGAACTTTTCATCTGCTGGAGATATCTGAGATTGGAAAGAAAAGGACTGTCAATTTTAGTCCCCTTTATTTTACTCTTATTTCTATTTCCCCAACATATTTTTTCTTGTTATTTTAATTGAACATATTATGTGCGTCTCCAGGCTGGTGCACTGATGCTTGCAGACAATGGAATTTGTTGCATTGACGAATTTGATAAAATGGATATAAGAGATCAGGTAATTTCTTATGCTATAGTTTGAATCAATATTTCATAAGCAACTTCTGATGCCAATTAATTTGGTGTGTAGGTTGCAATTCATGAAGCTATGGAGCAGCAGACTATAAGTATCACGAAAGCAGGGATACAGGCAACTCTTAATGCTCGAACGTCAATCTTAGCTGCTGCTAATCCTTCTGGAGGACGTTATGATAAGTCGAAACCACTCAAGGTGAGAATAACTTCTTCCACGTTGTCCAAAAGCCAAACATAGTGATTGGAAAAGTACATACATTTTCGTCCGAGCTTCATCGGTTGTTTTAATGCTTTTTTATGTGTTTAGTTTTCTTTTAACTTGCTGCTTTGATATGTTTATCCAGTATAATGTGGCATTGCCTCCCGCCATTCTCTCTAGGTTTGATCTGGTGTATGTAATGATTGATGATCCAGATGATCAAACTGATTATCATATTGCCCACCACATAGTACAAGTTCATCAGAAGCGTGAATATGCACTAGCCCCTGCATTCACTACAGCCCAACTAAAGCGTTACATTGCGTATGCAAAAACTTTGAAACCTAAGGTTTGCCCTTGTTTTTCATATTATAGAAGAATTATTGGGAAGCTTTTCTGCAATGTCAATTTGTCTAATTATAACTGTTCAAAAATTCTTGCAGCTTAATTCAGAAGCCAGAGAACTGTTAAAGGACTCTTACGTTGCACTCCGCAGGGGTGATGCTTCTCCAGGGAGTAGAATTGCTTATCGGATGACAGTTAGACAGCTAGAGGCGTTGATCAGGTTGTCAGAGGCTATTGCTAGAAGTTATTTGGAAACTCAGGTTTTCTCAACTATCAAGCCTATTTCTTACATGTTGGGATTGTGGGCATTTTCTCCTTTGAATTGACGTTAAGCGTTCTCCAGGTGCAAGCACGCCATGTTCGTCTAGCAGTGAAATTACTTAAAACATCTATAATCAGGCAAGAAAACTTCTGAAATATATGGAACCTCTTTTCCATCAATCCACGCACAAGAATAAATTATTGCTTAAAGGATTAGTATATGCAGTCATGTTTTTTTTAATATGTGCTGCTAACTATTCTATATTTTGTTTGCCTGCAGTGTGGAATCGAGTGAAATTGATCTATCCGAGTTTCAAGAAGGGCAGCCTAATGATGGCGATGATGGAAATGATGGTGATGATGGCGCTGCTGAACGTGATACTCAACAAAGCAATGGTGATGCTGGACCGGCTGCTGGTGGTGAAGGTGTGGGATTTTTTTGATATAGTTTCAACTTTGCACTTCAGCTGCAAATTAAAAAACCGGGATTTATGCTTGATCATTTTTGTAACTTGCCTCAATTTGGGTTTGTTGTAGAAGGTTCTGCTAGTCGACAGGGGAAAAAGCTTGTGATCAGTGAGGAATACTTCCAGAGGGTTACTCAAGCATTAGTCCTGCGTCTAAGAGAGCATGAAGAAGCTATTTTGCGGGATGGTAAGCCATGAGGAAACGAGTCTTTTCTCATTTTTTAATTTTATATTGGATCATGTGCCATTGTTATCCAAGTTCCCATCCTGAATCAGTATTTTGACAACAATTTTAAATTCATAATGCATATCGTATTCTCCACTTCAGGTTCAGGACTAGCTGGGATGAGACAAGCGGATTTGATCAAATGGTATGTGGAACAGCAGAATCAGAAAAATAGCTACAGTTCGGTTGAAGAAGCAAAGAATGAAGCTTCCAAAGTGAAAGCTATTATAGAGGTAAAACGTTGAACAACTCCTTAACCTCCTACTCATTTGGAAATGCTCTCTTTCATCCAACATATTGGGTTGAATTGGACATAACATATGCTTGTATTGCAGAGTTTGATTCGGAGGGAAGGTTATCTGATCGTGATAGATGATGGACGTCAGGCCGAAGCAGATGCAGAAGGTGCAAGGCCGCCATCAAGAGATGATAGAATTATAGCTGTAGCCGTAAATTATGTCGTCGAATGATGTCAATAACTCGCCGCAGTTTCATCAAGGTCTGTTATCAGCCTATTTTAAAGGTTAGTAGCGGATTAATTCTATCATCACAGTGATCCATTTGTACTAATTAAACACCAATTGTTAGGGTATTCCACATTAATCAATTTAGATGGCAATACATTTATTTTCCCATTAACAAGTGTGTATTAAGTTTCTTCAGTCTCACTCTATCCATAGACAAAAACAAAAGGGGAGCAAAGGGTCCGGTAACTCATATTTTCGTGCAAATCTATATAATTCCTGTCTTTTTTACTGTATATTTCTTTGTAATAACATCCTTCTGTTTTAATTTCTAGATTCGTCATCAAGTCTAGCATATTTTTCACTTGCCTGATTCGATAATATTCCGAAACATGCGTGAACTTTTGTCGTGAATCGCATGAACATTATCAAGATGGCTGTTCACGTCTTCTACTCTTCTGAATACCATTCAACAGTTGAGTTATTGCAAGACTTTGTACAATCAGTAAACATTTTTTTAATATTTCAAATTTAAAATTGAGTGGCTCCTAGATAGAGAATTAGCTTCCAAATCTTCCCATAAGGAGCAAGAATCTTTGAATATATGCCAACATAGTTCTTTTTGTTTCTATCGATTATCGTGAATCACAAAAACACGTTACATTGGCTGATTTTTGTGCAGATAGATCAAGCATTGTTTACAAGATTTTCAAATGGATTTTTCGATCTTGTTTGAACTATAAATTAAGAGACAAACAGCCACTAGAAAGTCGGTGGCAACGTGGCTGTCATTGCGCTGTGGAAGCACGACTCAATTTTGCCTCCAGCCAATTTCTTTGAATGTCACAATGATTGAGCTTCATAACATAACTAGGATATCATATGCCTGCCTCGTATTTCCGTATGTTTCAGACTTCCAGGTCCAGCCTATGTCTGTCATGTAAGTATAGCTTCATCCTCCTAACACTTCAATTTTATGAATTGGTCCCATTGAATTGACGTGATGTTCATTCAAGTTGTTGGTACAATGTTACATCCATCATTAAGGAAGATAGAACACAAGATCTCTGCATCATTGTTTAACACACAAAAATTCCAAATTTCTTCAATTTCCTCTATTCAAATCATTTTAAAGTAAATTAGCAATAATATCATATCAAACAGCCAAAAAAACAAAAATCAGGACAGAACAAAGTTAATTAATCTGGGAATGCCATGACGTGAGTTGATATTTAAAATGGTAGGCCATCAAGAGCTTTCCATGGCTGTGAGTATGGTGGTCCACTGTTTGTCAATACTTGGCAACAAAGACAAACTGCTGAATAATTTATAAAGCAGTTGCTAAGTGGAAATTGCACAACATGTGAAGTTTGATAAGATTTTATGATTTATTTGGATTAAGATTAATACAAGTGTGTATTAAAGGAGGTAATATAATCACACACGTACGCAGTGAATATGTGTCCTAATCAAAGGAGTTCTGCACTCTAACGCCATATACGTCATCTTCCCTTTCAGCTTAAATGATATGATTGCACTTGATAATGACACTATCAACTCTCTCCCATTTTCTTCATTTTTTTTTTCTGGAATATATCTTTACAGAGAATCATGTTAAGCATAAACATTTAAACTTATAAAAAAATTAAGCATTTAAAAACAGTTGGGTCAAATCTTATCGGAAGAATCTCGTTCAACTTGAAACTCATGGAGATGAGGTTACTAATAGATAAGATAACTTTCACTTTTTGGATCTGATGATTCAGTTTGTATTATCTTATATCTTCTGAAAGACGGTTGAACCAAAATGACTAACAAGTAAACTGATCGAACTTTGAATCATCATTATCGAACCTCAAACACGTACTTCACAACCTAAAAATCTCAACTCTTAACCAAGATTCAATCTAAGAGAACATACAATCACGCCTAACAAAAATACTGTGTTTTCATGGTTTATGAATTGTGTTTCTCTTGCCATTTTCTCTCTCACACATACATATATAAAATTTTATGTTAAAGAACCATCCCAAACTCAAACCACTAATTCCAACACCGTACTTACATTGAAAAGATATATACGTAGTACTATGTCGCTATTACAATTGTTTTAACCGTAAATTTGACCTCAATCATTGAATTTGTTAACTATGGAGATTAGCTGTTAACTAATAAACTTAAAAAACTGAACCCTAAATTGACTCACAAGGGTTTATGTGTTTTTAAGCAGTGTTATCAAAATCAGAACTATAATCGAACTGAAAAAAGGACTGGGTGGTTGGTTCATTGGTTAAATTGGTGGTTTACTGGTCGAACCAGTAATTTAAAAATTATATATATATATATATAATTATTTAATTTTTAAATTATTTAATTTTTTTAAATAGTTAAAACCGGTCCGGTTCACCGATTGAACTAATCGGTTCGCTGATTTTTATCGATTTAATACCGGTTTGCTTGCAGGCCGGTCTTAATGGTGAACTGGGACAGGACCAATGATCGGTTCACTGGTCCAACCAGCCGGTTCGATCTGGTTTTTATAACATTGCTTTTAAGGGTGACGATTTAAATAAATTTAATATAATGGCTTATATCATAAAAAAAATCATAAAAAATACTTTATGAAAAAATTTCTTTTTTATGTGATGAAATGATTTTTTTTTAAATAATCAACACTATAAAATACAAATGAATTAACATAACCTCTCTCATGGAAATTGGCTTATAACATACCTTATAACAATCATGCATAGTGCTTAGTTAAGCCAAATAATAAAGTTGGTTTGTTGATGTAAAGTTAGAATAAAGCAATCGAATTTAATTAATTATAACAAAATTGATTGCTTTTGCGTCTAATCATCACCAACTTCCAACTTGAAAAACCCTAATTAAGATTCTAATCATCACGAAATTGCATTATATATTTTCGGTGAATTTTAATATGAGACCAATGAAGAGGGGACTCTTCTTCATTTTACTGAAAATGCACAATTTACATAAAATAAAAACTGTTTTTACTGAATAAATCAATGGTTCAGATTTATTTTTACTGCATCGAACGCTCAAAATCTGTTGCCTCATTGAGTCCCCTCACTGTAAAAGTCCCCTATATTTCCTCTCAAAATTTCTGAACCTAATTAGGGCTACACTTAGGGTTTTTATTTTTTAATATTCTCATTTCATTTCAAATTTTAAGTTTCTCAAACCAATATATTAAATCATAATCTGAATATATTTAGGAATGATATTATATTCATATTAAGATTTAATTTTTTTAGTTTTGTATCATAAAAACCCATCCAGTATCAAATCTTTAATAACTTAAAATCATGTAGTACTTTTCGATAATTGTATAATACTAAATTATTATTAAAAAATTAACACTAAATTTGATTTAAGTTAATCCAACTATTTTTTTCGCATTTTTTTTAATAGGTTGTGTCTTTTCTCTCTTAACTTAATTAGAATAATATTTATGAATGAAA
Organism: Breynia disticha f. nivosa; assembly: GCA_948193385.1. NCBI lineage: Eukaryota > Viridiplantae > Streptophyta > Magnoliopsida > Malpighiales > Phyllanthaceae > Breynia > Breynia disticha. The sequence continues at coordinate 8,254 of CANYCX011650157.1, read as the reverse complement.
TAAAATTCAAATGGGGATATATAAACAATGTATAATTAAGAGATAGTAACAAAACAATGGGCAAAGAGGGTAGAAAAATGTAGCTTCGATCATGGGAATAAAAGTCTGACCACAGATTACTTGAAGAATTATTTTTTTAATTGTGTTTATGTTAATTAAGCCAAGAATTTAAGCTGGAATCGTCATCATCAGTGGGGAAATTTACAAGAAGATTGCTTGTCAAAATACTGCTTTGAACACAAATAGTATTATGATCTTCGTCTTTTTATATTGTTTCTTAATATAAGTTTTTTTTTTGTTCAAATATTACCTAATAAAATTTTATGTGTAGATGATTGACAATTATTCATTACTTAATAATTCATTCAATCTAATAGACGATGACGTGGAAACTGATTTGGGCACATCCATTTGTTCACAAATCTGTGGTCATAATGATAAATATATATATATTTTATTATTTTTTCCAAACCTGATTTTCTAATGTTCGATGATCATAAACTAGAAACAGAAGCAATAGAGGGAAGGAATAGACGCTATCTTTTGTATAATTTTTTTCTCTATATTTATATGGTCTCTTCTTATAGTATCGTTTTTTTCTTGTTGTCAATGCAAAAAAGAACAATAAAATTACTACTCGTCTATTCTCTAAATTCGTCACTTAAATGTAAAAGCAAATATGTGAACCGAGAAAAGAAATATTAGTTTGTATATCTTTTTTTTGTCTGAACACGAGGTATCCTGGGCACCTCGAGATCTCTAGTTAAGCTAGAACAACCCCACGCCAGTTGATTTACGCGATTATTAGTTTGTATATCTATCGTTTAGCATAGTTTCCTCACCAACATGCAGACAAAATACAGTCGAATAACACAAAATTAGATTGATGAGACATTCATAATTGAAGGCTAAGTGTCGTCTACAGGAAAATTAGTTCAATCTTGTACATAATTATATATATATATATATAAGTAAATAATTAATATTTGTAAATTAATAGGTTGTCTTCCACTCTTTGATTCTCCAAAATATTGATACTAATGAAGCACTCCATGTGCATGCAAGCCAAGCCTTCCCATTTCTTTCTTCGTCTTAACCTACTCTCACTCTTAAAATCTCATATCTTATCATATAAGACTCCAATCAAATTATCTAACCACACCTAATCCCACAATACTCTATTTGCCTACCTATATATTGAATACCACCTATTTTTCGGGAAAAAAAATAAGAAACATTTTAAATATAAAAATATATATTCAATTACGGTAATATTCTTATCACACCAACAATTACGATGAAGATACGGAACATATTCATCAACTCGTCTTGGTCAGCCCATGCTATTACCCTCTGAAAACGACGGTCTATGGATTAATTGAGATAAGAAGGGAAGAAAAATAAATAAAAAAAGCATGGAAATTGTGGAGAATATACGAGTTGTTGAATATGATGAAAGAGTTGGTGGTATTTTTGAAATAAATTTTGACGGAAAAATTGACGGCGTTGTGATTGTATTTCACGGCATTCTGATTTTAGTACCAGCGAAGCCACGTGACCAAACTTACATACATCAACTTCTCGATATTACCATAAATACCCTTTCTCTTCTGTGGGTGCCCACTTTTCATATTTGCCACCTTTCATTTCCCTCTTTGCCAGTTGTCTTTTCTTTCCCATTTTACCCCTAAGATTCCCCCTCCATTTACAATTCCACCCTGGCCTTCAATTATATCAACATGCCAACCCAACTTCGATTGCAATTGGACGGTTCTACCCCTTGACGGGTATCCCAATCAAGAATGAAGCAAGGGTAGAGAAGGTCATTTTGAAAGAACAAGTTGGTAATATTGTAATTTAGTGGAAAAACGAGTGTCTATTTAGAAGCATGTATGTTTATATGGTGCCACCTTTATGTGGTTTAATTAGGGGAGTTAGCTGCAACAGTAGAGTTTGATAGCAGAAGACAACGAGGAGTGTTTTTGAAATATAGTAAGTCCAACAATGATTATATACACCCAAAACCCATCTGTAAATTTGAATTTTTTTCTTTGATTGCTGCTATATATGTTATCATGTATGTTCATGTTGGAATAACTTGTGAATTTTCTGATATTCTTGAACAGAATTTTGAGTAGAGAAGAATTAAGGAGCGAAGAAAGTAAATATGGGGTATTGGAAATCGAAGGTTCTTCCCAAGATCAAGAAAGTTTTCGAGAAAGATAGCGCCAAGAAAGCTGCTGCTGCTGAAGCTTGCAAGTCCTTTGATGCCTCCAAGGTTCTTTTTTTTCCTCTCGTTTTATATACTCTCGTATGGTTTGAACGTTGGATTGAATTGTTTGGAGATGATTTGATTCATTCCAGGATGATATAAGCAAGGAGTTTGAAGAGAAAAAGACTGAACTCCAACCAAAAGTTGTAGAAATTTATGAAGCTTCATCAACTGAGATCAAGGTCGGTAACCATATATTCATAATAAGACTATGGATTATGGTCTATGAATATGAATTTGTGTATCGATTAAATTTGATTGCTTGAAACAGACTTTGGTGAAGGAACCTAAAGAGGCTGGATTGAAAAAGCACTCTGCCTTGGTTCAGAAGTTTCTTGATGAGCTCGCTAAAATTGGTAAATATCGTTCCATTCCTATACTATATATTCATTTATACGTTTGCTGATATTATTATTGCATGGTGAATTAAATACAGAGTTCCCAGGATCAAAAGCAGTGACAGAAGTAACATCAAAGTATGGAGCAGGTTATGTATCAGGTCCAGTTTTCTTCATATTTGAGAAAGTGTCAACTTTCATCGTTGTAGAAGAGAAGACAAGAGAGGTGGAGGTAGGAGGAGAGGAGAAGAAAGAAGAAGAAAAGAAAGAAGAAAAGAAAGAAGAGGAAGCAACAAGTGAAAGCAAAGAGAAAGAGATAGTTATTGAAGAAGAGAAGAAAGAAGAAGTTGTAGGCGTGGAGGCTGAGAAGAAAGAAGAAACAAAGCCTGCAGAAGCAGAAGCTAAACCTGCAGCTCCAGCTGAACCCGTGAAGACTGAGGAAGCAGAGCCATCAAAACCTTGAAAAACATTCATAAAAGGATCAAGTGGTATTTTGTGAATTATGATATGAATCGAAGTGAAACAAAAGAAGGGATTTAATTTGTTATTCTTTATTGTGTATTCTCTTTCTTTCTCCTGTAAGTTCTATTGGGATTTGTTTCTTATTTATTATGTGTATTATTGTTCTTATTTTTCCTGTGAATTGAAGTTGTAAAATTTACAGATGTTTATAGGTGAAGTGGTGAAAGTTTCTACTGTTTTATTGATTGATCAGGGGTTGTTTGTGTCCATTTTTGTGATCCATATATTAGGTTGTCCTGTTATGAATGTTGATAACCATCAGGACTGTAGGAAAAGAACATGAAAGCAATCTGTTCTCTTATATGAATTAGTGACGGATTTATAACTTTTTTTTTAAATGAGTAATAAATAGACGAATTTGTCCTTGAAAGTGTTAACTATTTTCTATCAAATGATTTTTGATATTTTCAAACGAATTTACATATTTTTTAATCACACTAATGAAAGAATAATTCATTAAAATTTAATTTTTGTTGTTTTTATGTGTTATGTTTGTAATTTATGATAGAATACTATTGTTGTTGTTTTGTTTTTATATGGTAAATGTATTTAATTCATATGTGGAATTTTTTTTTCGATATTGACAGGAGGTTAATTATTGTTCGTCTAAAATAATTAGTTTTGTGTTTTTAATTTTGTTATGTGGTCTATTTGTATTTTAGTTTGTGGTATAAATTATGTTCGCATCTTGTTTTTTAATATGGGTTATTCAATTAATTAGCAATTATGAGAAAGAAAAATATTTCGTGTTTTAGTTTAGATTTTGAGTCTAAATGTGTCTTGATTGTTTCTTCTTATGTTTCTGTTTGTAATTTCTGTGTGAATGCATTGTCAATTAACAAGATTTTTGTGTACAATTTAAACGCACTTAAACTCATTCGTTAATTTTTTTGTCTTTATCGGCAGGGATGGTAAATCAAAAAAAAGGAAAGTGATAATGAGTTGAATTTTAAAACTGAATGCGAGGATGTTACAATTAAATGTGATGATATAGACATATCAAAATTCTTGTTTGGGGAATTGTCCATTGTGAATTCGTCGTCAGTCAATAATGATTTGTGTCTAAATGAGTCATATGCAATAATTCGTACAAATTTTCTCAATTAAGCTATCATAGTTGCAAGTTGCGTATATGTTCATTGCACTAATACAATAGTTGCTGAAATTTTCATTACGATCATCTCATTTCCTATTATATTGAAATAGTATCTCGATGTTTTTCATTGTTCATTTGAAAAACCTGTACAAACATGTCTATATGTGTACAATAATATATATATATATATGTATGTATGTTTGAGTGTTGTATATAGAAAAAATACGTTTTTGAAATATTGAATTTTTTTGTTCATAGATAATTAATTCATTTCTAGTTTTTAGACATATAAATTTGTATATTTTTTTTGCAATACTAAAAATAAAACTAAAGGACACATATTGTTTTAGTTTTATTGTTTTTATAATTGATTGATTTAATAAATATATAAATTTAGTTGATTCGATTGATATTTTGCTGTTGCAAAAAAAAAATAGCTGAATATTATAATTGTTGAATGTATTTTTCTGTTGATTTTGACGGATGATTGTTTATAACCAAATGTGTGTTGGATACAATTGAGATGTGTATTGATTTCTTTCTTTCATAATTTGCAGAGTATTTGAATTTTGTAAAATTTGTTGTTGATTTTTTGTGTTTTAGATTTATTTTGTGGGGAATATTTTTTTTAAAAGTTGTTTTTAATTGATTACGTGTGATATTTTGATGTGAATAAATAACAATTTCTTCTTAATTTAAAGAGAATTTAATATTTAATTTAAATTTTGAATGAGTGTTCATATTTTTAGAGCATGCGATTTTGCAGTTTTTAAAATACATTTTCTGTCATCTAGCATGTGTTAATTAAATTTTGTCATTTTAATAAAAATCAAATGTTGATACCATTTATGTTTTTTGATTTCTAAATAATGTCATATTTTTTATTTTTCCATTAAATATAAATGTGAACAAACTTTGGAGAAAATTCAAATAGAATAAATAAATATAAATATATAAAATTATTTAATTTTCTTTCAATACTTAAATTCAGTCTGGTTTACCGGTGCGACCGATCGATTCGCCGGTTTACTGGTTTAATATTGGTTCGCTTGTAGACTGATTTAAATATTAAAATTGAGCCGAACTAGTGACTGATTCACTGATCCAACCGGCCGGTTCGACTCAATTTTTATAACATTGTTATTTTCCTTCATGTTTTCCTATATTTGTATTGTTAATCAGAAAAAAAAAGATGGACCTCAAAAATTGGATATAGAAGCCCAAAGGCCTCTGGAGAAGAGAAGAGAAACCCAATAAAACCAAGTAAAGGTAGACTGTGCAGTGAATAAAACAAGAAGTATGTTTTTGTGGTGTGGTGTAGTGTGTTGTGAGACATTGCTGCTGCAACTGCAAACGCCTGACACTAGTAAGGCCGCTTCCTCACCTTTAAACCACACACCATCAAATTCTGGGTTTGTTTCTTTTTTTGCTTGTCTTTGAAGGATTCATGTTGTGCATGGTTATGGGAATTCATACTTTTCAGTTTTTTCTCATCAACTTCGTATAATGGTGAATGTTGAATTTTGCTTTGAATGTCATGTTGTTGTAATTTTGAGTGTAAAGAATGTGACAATTCTTTTTTGTGTTGAAGAAAGAATTAGAATTTTGCTAATGGTAGTTTGAATTACTGCTGAAGATTTTTTATGGTTTGTTTGGAAGCTGTATCTGTGATTGTGTCCCTATAAGGTTGTGTTAAGTTTTGTTTTGAGAGCAGTTGTACGAAGTTGACAAATTTATTGTTTTCAGATTGTTTATTCTGTTATTTCATGTATTATTCTGGAAAAATATCTTTGCAGAAAAAAGATTTCTTTCTGATTTGTGGTATTTACATGTACTTGCTTTATTTGCTTCTTTTTATTTCACCTTTTCTTTGATTAGTTCTACTTCCCATTTTCTATCAGATGGAATCTATGCCGATTTCCTGTCCAAATTTGAGAATCGTAGATCAAGTGAACGATGAAGAAAATGCTTCACAATTGGAGATATTTAACTGCCAAATCGATGAAATGTTTTCAAAAGTTGATGAAGTGAGTTTATCGTACCTAAATATTAATACATTTCATTGACACATGGCAATCCCTGATTGTCTCAAGAAATGCTGCGTTATTCCTCAAAAGATGGAGCATTTTGAGAATTTATAGCAATAATTTCTCGGTTGCGACTTGTGTTTATGCAGGCTTTAAATGTGTTTCCTGTTTTACACAAGTGCATAGATTGAAATGAATGATTGTCTTATTACTGCTGTAAGTAAATTTGTTCAGAAAGTGTGTCTGCAGTGTTGATGATTTTACTTCACAATTAACAAGCAGCTTATATTGTCGAAAAACATGTGAGCGATGAACTAGTTGATAACAAGTTTTATGCTTATGTTTCTCTTTCCTTGGAAAGCATATGCAACTTTGCATTCCCTTTTTGATCTTGTGTTGAAGTCTGCATGTCTTACTCACAGCTTGAGCAAAGAGTAAATGCGGTTGAACAATACTATACAAATACAGACAACAAGAAGCCGAACCTGGCTAAGTGCAACTCAATTCTCCGGGATAAATTCAAGGGAAAACAAATGGTGGCAATGGAGAAACATCAGCTTGATGCATCTCAGAGAGAAAAGGCTGCTGAAAAGAGAATGATAGAGCTTATGCACCAGTTTGCCGTAATATTTAACCAGGCAAGTTATGACAACTTGCAAGTGTTTATGGCAATTTCAGATGTGTTTTGGTTTCAACTGTTTTACTTTCTTATAAATGTTAAAATAAAATGCAAATTTTGTTCTTCTCTTCAAGCCCCAATATTCTTGCCCTCAACAATTCTAAATTCTAGTGCTAATATTCATGCAAAGAAATCAAATATTTTTCTGAAACAAAAATGTCTGTGATTTCAAAATAATTTTTGGAATATTCCACCATTGCTCTATTCAGTGTTACATTCTTTTTTTTTTGGCTTTCACCCTCTTCCCACCACTGCTCCTCCATAGTGTGAGCACTGTAAGGGTTTCCAATTTCACACCTAAAAATGTTATGTTGCCATTTGTTTCTTGGTAGATTACTCAGCACAAGTGGGCGTGGCCTTTTCTAGAGCCAGTAAATGTAGTTGCACTGAATTGGCACGATTATTACGAGGTGAATCTCGCAACTGTTATTAAATCTTTCCAGTTAAAGGGTAACTCTGATCTTCTATGACAGGAGCTAGAATATGTGTCCATCTAGTTTGTGCTAGTTTGCTTCTGTTCAATAAAATTTGTTGACATGCCTAAGATTGTACCTGCCATGTTATTGAATTGCCCATGGATTTTGATACAATAAGAAAGAAAATGGAGGCAAAAGATGGCAGTGAAAACAAGAATGTGCGAAAGATGTACGCAGATGTGAGGCTGGTCTTTAAGAATGCGATGTACAATGATGAAAGAGATGATGTCCATGTAATGGCCGCGACTTTATTAGAAACATTTGAAGAGAAGTGGCTGCTAGCCGAAAGTGGATGAAGAGGTTAGGCTATTACAACTGGTTCTTTCCCATATCACTTCTCATATTAATAATCTACGCGGGGTAGGTTCAAGTATTTCGAATCCTAACAAAATTTTCTACTTAATGTATTGTAGGAAAAAAGGCTTGTAGAGGAAGAAGCAACAACACAAATGGCAGTGAAACACACTCAAGAGGCTTCTTATTCCAACATGGCTAAGCATTTAAACAATGATGTATGTCAAGATTTTGTGGCTTCTCAATCCGCTCTGTTATCCTGTTCAACTTGGAATATAACGTGGTAGATCATTTGATTTGTGTCTTAGTTATATTGTTTATTAATTTATTATTCTGTATTAATATTTAAAGTGATTATGTTTACTCAAATGTATGATTTCATTGTCTTATTTAGGAACAAATGGTTGAGCTTTTCAAATTCTTCCGAGTGGTTAGATAAACTTCGAATGTATTTCAGTTATTTTGATTATCATTTTTAAGATTATTTTATTAATATATACATTTTTTCTTTGCAGATGAAAGATTCGGACTCTTTTTTTCGTTTCAATGA